>LRSR01011479.1:0-29256 GCA_001579985.1 Hypsibius dujardini
GGACAGGAGGAAAGGAAACACGTTCAACACCGCATAGACACAGGCATACTGCCAAGCATATAGCTGCACCGGCATGGGGTTGAGGTAATTACCGCTGTACAGTGTGATGTTAGGAGAGGAGATGAACCAAATCGTCCAGTCGAAGCATTCCCAACAGACATGAACTGTTGCAGTGGCAAAGAGAAAAATTAAGGAGAAAAATCGGAATTTTCGAAACTCTGTGCCGGTGAGAAAGTCCCCTAAAAAGGTGACTGTAAGGAGTTTCTCCGTCTCCCGGAAGAGGTCTGGAAGAGAGTCGCGCTTCCAAAATGTGGCGATCATCACGGTGATACCGCGCACGCTGAGTATGAAGGCAGGCATCACCCCCATGATGCTTAGAATGCCACTTTGGCTTCTGCCTTCGAGGTAACCGGGTGCAAGAGTCAGGTAGGCGACTCGGTATGTTGTCCGGCAAATTTGAAGTGCCAGATCACCCAATGCTCCCACGATGAGTGCAAGACCAACTCCAGTCGTGATCCGGTCTCCGATCTCATCGCCTAAGGTCCCGGCGTTGCTTGAACTGATTCTTGGAAGCAATCCGGTCAGGTACAGGCTTAAGGGAAGGGGTACGAATTGCCATGATCTCGGAGAGGGTTCCGTGATCCCCATTTAGACTGTACCTGTCTGGGTCTTGAAAAAATGTCAACTCGATGACTATTGCGGAAGAACAATTGGTGAGGCAAAACGTTACTCGAGGAGGAGCGTATGGTATTTATCGAGTAACATCGTCATGAGGAATGATGAGGAACTCAACGTCAGACGGCAACTCCTACTCTTACTGCGTACAGATCTAAGTTTCGAACGTACTAGCATGGGCACTCAGACATGATTGCCGTGCATGTTTGTTAGCCCGAGTGCTATGCAATGTATGCGACGTTGTCATAGGGTGTGCAGTTAGCCTCTGGAGGATGGAAACACCTGACCAGGCTCCGTGGCCGGCCCGAACTGCAATCGAAAACCTCCCCATTCACGGAAGCAACTGCGCTAATACTCGTAATGATCTAGACGTACGCAAGTGATCTCCTTTGTCTCGGAGAGGCTTCGTGGCCGAAATGGATGCCTACACGTGACTGGAGCGCCGGCTGCCACTAAAGAATATGGAGGTTGAAGCAACACGCCGTAGTCGTAGCGTAGGCGTAACTTAAAACTGCCGACCAATAGAAATTACGCGTGGGCGGGGGCATCGCTTAAGTTCACAACGTCAGCCCTACGTGCGCCGTGAAGAGCAATGGAGTTTATGACTAGCCTTAAATTTGGGATAAAGCAAATTTCGTTAACTGGGTCCTGGGGGCGGGGGGGGGGAAATTCAGTCGCCACAGATGATCGATCTTATTCGTAGTGTAGATGCCGAAAGTTTCAGCTGGGTATGAGATATTCTGATGGCAATTGTCGAGCAGCTTCACAATCCTGTGATCTCAAGCGACAGTTTTTAATCCAGGACTGCGTTTCACCCTCGTCTGCATCTAAATCCTATCTGTTGTGTGCTTATGGATGACGATGCGCGGAGCTGTCCCTGTTGTGTAGGCGGAAATACATACGGTACTCCCACTATTCTCACCGCTTGCCTATTAAATTTCCAACTGCATTTGTCAAACAATACAGTTGGTAGCCATCCGGGGGCGGCCTGGGGAAACTACAAGGGGCCATCGGCAGTAGAGCTGTGCGCGGTTACGAGAACTGGATCCGCGAACCGCACCGCCGCAGACCGCGGATCACAAAAATGAAACCGCGGCCGCACCGCGAAAACCGCAAATTTTAAATTTAAATGTTTAAAGTTTAAACTTAAATTTAAATGATAGTTTGCGAAATGTAGATCTAAATCGGGACAGTCCGTCCAAAATGTACGTGACACGCCTAATAACGACGCCAATCGGTGACGAACCGTTTAATAGAACAACCGTCAGCCACTCAAACCTCAAAGTAAACAAATGGCACGCCGTCTGGCCAAGAACGCAATTATTCGACTTTTTTATATCCTACCGTACAATCTTTACAATTTCGCTGTTTGCGGCGGTTAAAAAATACGAAACCGCAACCGCGGACATTTAAACCGCAACCGCACAGCAGACCGCGAGCAGTCCAAAACCGCACCGCCGCGGACCGCCGCGCAGTTTGCGGCGGTGCGGTTTGCCCACCTCTAATCGGCAGTGCGACACGGTCCCAGCGAGGATTTTTCACGATCAGGGCATAAAGTAAGAAATTGTTGATGTCCAACTTTCGAATCCAATTTTTTTCGGCTCGCGCTTCGCCCCGGAAATCAGGTGATCCGTTCACAGTAAAATTTTGCCCAAATAGCCTATTCCGCTGGCAAGTATAGTGTACAAGTGGTTTTGATTGCCTTCTGGGCTTGCCGCGTGCACGTGTCGCCTTCGAATTTTATGACAACCACATTCGCTTTACCGTACAATTTGTGAGTTCCCACATCACCAGAGCAAAACAGCGGAACTTTCGTCACTTTCCAAAAATTGCTGGCTAATATCGTGACTCGATCGCAAAACTCCACGGATTTGGCCTTTCTAATGTTCGACGTTTTGGGTTTTAAAGAACCAATTTTTTTCTTAAATGATCAACGTTATTTTACACTGCCCCCCCCCCCGCGGATGACCCGGAGGGTAAGGGGGAATTCTTAGGCTTTCAACATGTTAAAGCTTGCCCCTTTCTGGCTTGGCTAGGCCTCAAAGAAATACTCAAAAAAATTTTCAATGGCATACTTTAGTCCAGGATCAGGTTGAGGTCCATGGCCGGGGGGGGGGGGGTTAGGCCTTTTACATTTTAAAGCTCGCCCTCGAGGGCGAGGGCGGTAAAAATGTACAAATCTTTTGCCACCTCCTTCAACAGGCCTGTCAACCCGTGCCGTAAGTCCTCAATCCGCCACTATCGGAAACTGGAACAATTTCGTAGTGCCGAAGGTATGATTTTTCTAGTAGCCCGATGTATGAACACCGTAGGCTCAACTCTCAGATTTTTGGACTACTGTGCCGCGTGTTTCTGGCTGAAGCACTCGAGAACTGTTTATTCGCAATAACAATTGCTTTTTCGTGGCGCATTACTTCTTTCGAGTTTACTCTGATCTACATGTACTTGAAAAATATATTTATAAAACAACTGAAGAATTTGAGCCGGTGATTCAGATTCTCGTTTTATCACTCGCAACGACCTCCCGCATGAAGAGAAAGCAGGTAGTAGCAGTTCCTAGTGTCTGCAATGGATAAATGCATCAATTGGCTGGATGCGTTACTTAATACATACCAAGCAAACACAGTGGGTGGAATCGCTACATGGGTAGCGGAATGGTAGCGGACACGCCGATCTCTCTGAATTTTTTTTCCCAAATAGTGGACTAAATTAATAGATTTCAGCAAAAAATTTCCTCTGCAAACAAGTTTTGGTCTAAGCGGGAGAAAATTTGAAAGTTCCCCAGTGGCTCCGCGGGTTTCTCATTTAATTCAAGCATTGATTGTTTGATTTATGCTTTAGCAAAACTCAATTTAACTTGAACCACTCTAAAATGTCGTTTTTTTAAAACGTTTGATTCCAAAATGTTAAACACTTTTCCCCTTCAAATTCGATTTGGAATCGATTTGTCATCAGCAGAATCTTATCTGAATGACAGAGGGCGGAGCTATGGGCTAGTTTCAATCTAGGCTTCCGAGTGACATTGCAAAAATGACCCATAGCTCCGCCCTCTGTCATCCAAATAAGATTATGCTGATGTCAATGGATTTCGAATCGAATTTGAAAGGAAAAAGTGTTAAAAATTTTGGAATCAAACGTTTTAAAAAAACGACATTTTAGAGTGGTTAAAATTAAATTTAGTTTTGCTAGGGCATAAATCAAACAATCAATGCTTGAATTGAATGAGAAACCCGCGGAGCCATTGGGGAACTTTGAATTTTCTCCCGCTTAGACCAAACTTGTTTGCAGAGGAAATTTTTTGCTAAAATCTATTAATTTAGTCCACTATTTGGAGAAAAAAAATTCAGAGGGATCGGTATGTCCGCTACCGTTCGGTTCCCTTGTGAGTTTCCATACCCCGGTCAATATCGCACGCGAGAACCGGATGATGTCCATACCGCTAAACAAGCACACATAGTTCCTCGTCGCTGTCTCAAACCTTTCCAGGCGCTCCACAAGTTTCATCAAGTCTTCCTGCAAACAAACCCACCGAAATACATTGCATGCTGTTATTACACACGTGGCAATAAGCTTGCGCTAACCGAGTTAAGTCATTACACTCGATCGACGCATTGCTGTTGTACACAGCCGCGAGTCAAAGTGCTTAATTCGGTCCGCGTAAGGTTTTGGTCACGTGTTTACAAGCGTCAACGGTAGATCTTACTTTGATATCACTCCTTGCAAGCCGCTTCCGCTGCTGCACGAAAAATGCCAATGAATGAACGGCCCGCACAATCGTGTTACTCTGCGTGTGGCAGGAAACATAAGAATTTAAAAGAATTTAAAGAATAAAAGATGAAGATCAGTATTTCATTCGGACAATTCCCTGTCAAAAGTACACGCAGCCGTTACCTGAAAGCTTGAGGGAATTGTTGTTACACTGATTTCAAGTGACTGAACATCTGTTTGTCACAAGTGTCCCTGCCCTCTGGACGAAATTTCATTTTTCTAACTTATTGATTGTTGAATGATCATGGCGTTTGGAAAGCAAATCCCCTTGTTTTTTTAGATTTGTTAATCTTTGACAGTCTTTTTGAGTTCAGTAATTACTGCGGTGTTGGGAGTTCGTGATTGGTCGGTAGGCGTGGTTTGCGTGACCAGGAGTGTGCATTTAAGGGAGGAGTTTGAGTTATTTTTTGAGCCGTGAAATGCACGAACCGGAGGACAACTTGGAACTGACTGTATGTGTTGCACTGAGGCGGCGCACAGCTGTCCCTTGAGATCGCGACGGTACGATAAGTTATTTTGTCCATTGCACTATGTTTTATCCATTTAACACTATTTGCTCTGTCGCACGCAAGCAATTAGCGATTATGTCACGAAACAGCTCGTAAGATGTAACCGCGAATCGGCAAATCTTTCGAAAATATTTAACTTATTCGAGATCTGAAAACTGATTTGACCCTTTTTGAAAACCTTGCCAACTTTTATCTTCTGACGATCGGAATCGGTTACCAGGAACCGGAAAAGAGAAGACTCAACTTTTGTCCAAGTAAACAGTTTTAACAAATACTTCACACTTTGATACGTTTAGTTGTTGGTCAAAGTTGCCAAAGACCATGAGAGTTTAGATATTGCCAAAATGTTGAAAAGTCACAGACAAACCAGACACAACCGCAAAGTTTGCTGGTTGTGGAAAAAGCTTGCAATCCCTTTTAAAGCCTGGGTGCTAATTGCGCAGTAAACAATGGATAGACTATTGATTCCTTTCTCAGAATGTGCGGTCGTATAGAGCACTATGCGGCAGAATAAGCAGTTAGAGCTCTTTTTTTCGGTGAAAATACTTCACCACTTTTTCCCTTAAGCGGTTAGTGTTACTTGCTCGAATACATGAATTAAGGGGATCGGAATTATCACGGCATACGAACAAAAGATGGCGAAACCACAAAGGAATACAGCATATGTCGGTAAATCGGATCCTGCGGTCAAGCTCCACGATGCGAGCGATAGCCCAATCATAATATCAATTGTGTAAACGAGCAAAAGTACCGGACCGAAAAAGGAGTTTGTCGTTTCATTGAGACGGAGAATTTGTGAATGTGTCTGCTCCCAGTGCTTCAATTTTGCTAACGCTCTTTCCACATCTTCGCGGGATGAGTGGCCATGACCTTTCCATTGAAGCTCTTCAGCAGTAATCTCACTCTCTGTCATGGTCAAAGCATGCGACAGCACCGCGACCGGGATCAATGCACACGCAACCGCCTGCTGCGATAGGATATGCGGTACGGATGAGAGCAAAAAATAAATCACCACGTACTGCCATGTGTAGGCGTCACTTGGACTCGGGAAACTCGGAACGGCATGCGTCAGTCTGGCCAGGGTGGAGGTGATCCCCATGACCCAGTAGTACGCCCATTCCCAAAACTCCCACGAGAAGTGAAAGGCGGTCGTAGTTATCATTACAGCAGACGCAATTCGTCTGATCTTTCGTATCCATTCATTTCCATGGATCGTTATTCGTGGAAGCAATTCCGTACTGTCCGCAAGAACAATGGGCCAATGCGTTTATAAAACAGGCAGGCCAGCACCAGCACTGCCCGAATACTTATCATGGTGAAGGGGAGGTTGCTGAATGCGTCAACCATGCTGTGATGCTCAGGCGAGTGCGTCCGTGTAACAAGTATCCCGTAGAGGAAGATGGCCGTCTGGACACAGGTCAGGTACAGTGCGCCGGAAAGGATCAGCACGGCGGAAATTGGGGAGAAGAATGTAATAAGAGCCTGCGAGATAGTTTTGGCAGATGCAGGGTTGGAAGTTGGAGAGGCTGGGACGTGGGTTTAGGCCATTGCAGAAAGCCTAGGAATTTAAGTAAAGTAGTTTGTCCCACCGAAAGGTCTTCCGAACGCCTCGTGGTGGCACACAAATTAGAAGTGGCTGGATCAGTAGATAGAAGTACCAACGACTTCGGCTGTATCCGTGTTAGGAAGTCTAGAATTTGGTGTGAGTTGGGCTGACGTCTCACCGAGATGTCGAGAGTCACGTCAGAACTCGCCATATGGTGTCTTGCAGGTACCCTTGAAATAATAAATGTGCGCAAGCTTTGTGGAGAACGGCAAAATCTGTTGTCGCATACAATATATTACCCTTTGAATCTTTCAGCTGATTACAATATATTGAGGTGTGAAATAGTGCCCATTCAAAGACGATAACGGATGTGCGCGCTAGGCAAGCGGCCAGTGTCTCACGGGATCGAACATCCTTCACGCTAATGTTTGCTTACTTTCCGGGTAGAGCGAACAAAGTATCTTCCAGTGGGGATATCGATCGTTCACGAACGTATCTTTGGAGTCATGTCCCCTTGTCCTTGTTGTGCTTGATTGATGGATTGGTCTTTAATTTGATTGATTGTTGTTTTCACCAGGGAAAGACAGCGTCTGTTCTGACCACTGCCCACATGCTCTGTCTGTCTGTCTGTCTGTCTGTCTGTCTGTCTGTCTGTTTGTCTCTCTGTCTATCTGTCTGTCTGTCTGTCCCAGCCCAGACGTTCACGAACGTATCTTTGGAGTCATGTCCCCCTATTCTTGTTGTGCTTGATTGATGGATTGGTCTTTAATTTGATTGATTGTTGTCTTCACCAGGGAAAGACGGCGTCTGTTCTGACCACTGCTCACATGCACCTAGTTTTTCAATCCTTTCTAAAATACGGCACCCTCCCGATAGAGAAGTTGCTTTTGTTTAAAGCAAATCCAGTGGCAAAATTTCGGTTTCCGCTTGCAAGTCCATTCTTAACAGAATGTGCAGTTGAATGAGCACGGAAGAATGGGTCTGCTAAGGGTAATATTACAGGGGATCGATGGAAGCACGAGTCGAAATAAGAAAACAATTAGCAGAAAAATAACGTATAAGAATTTCAGGAGCCAGTTACCGGGTTCATTTCTTGTCGATTCTCTTGAACCGGGTCACGATGTTAAATCTGTAACAAAACGAGTTAATACCAACAGTTTCAGCAAGACTTACTTTCAGCGTTTGACGTTCCTCGCGTTAGCGCCGGTGGTACTGTTGACACGCAACGCAATCGCTTCCATAATCAGCTTCAACATGACACATCCTCGAATCCGGTGGCGAAGTAGCTGTCAGTCGCCGTTTGCCCCCCCCCCAATAATTAAGCGAAGAGTTTGGCCGGGGAGGATCCGGATTTCCTATAGCACAGCGGGGTCGCCCAAAATAGTAAAGCGAATTCGTGTTGGGACTGGCAGTACAGGGCGTTGTTGATGCGGTAAAAGGCCAGTAGAAAATCTCCAAGAGGGAGATTTGTAACGCTCATATAAAACTGTTGTTGCTTCTGGAAATGAAATGCACATATCCTTCTTACCAGTTGTTTCCAATTGTTGGTCTATAGTTTCGTCTAATGTGTTTATATTTAAGGTGTTTTGCCTACTGAGCCTGTATTTCTGCCCGATCCTGTGCCTGCTTTGTGCCTGTCCTTTTACCTGCACTTATGTCTGTGTCTGTGTCTGTCTGTGTCCAATTGTCGTACTCTGGTTGTATTCAAACTGAGGCCATATCTTTTGGAATTTCGTTTAATTGTATTTGGCATAGCAATGTCTGGGAAATCCCGAAAATGGCACCAACCATCCATCTGAGTTCGTCGATCACCGACTACGGAAAATAGAGAGGGTTGCTGTTGATGGATTCACACGGGTTGACACCAATAACCGAATCCCTTGTCGTGATCCGTGCTGCCAGACTGCGTTCGATGTGTCATTGCTTTGCCGCAGACCGAAACGGGTAGTACATCTGCTTGCAGGTTACTTGCAAACTTTTGATTTGGTGTGGTTGGACAAAAAAGACTACACGCTGTTTGACTGGTGAAAATTTCAGACCGGCTTATCGATCAATCAACTCGGTATACGCATTACGAATTTCGTTGACCAGAAATCTTGATTTGTTGTCGTTTTCTTCGATTGATTCAGTCTGTCACCCGTTTTAGTTTCCACTGTGCCAAACTTCAGTCTTAATTTTCAAATATACTTTCCAAATGAATATTCTATTTCTTTGTGTTTGGTGACCAGATCTCGGCCAGTTTTTGCTTTAAGAAATTAAAACTTTATAACAGGTGTAGTCTTGCGGTTCACGATGTCAAATCAAAACTTTGCAAGTAACCTGCAAGTAGCTGTAGGCGAGAACAAAATTACCGAGTTGGTCAGGCCACTCCTGATGGTTCTGCCAATACCCAAGGATTGGATGAAAATCTGAGCGACAGACGGAATCAGTCATTGATCCCCGCACTCATGCGAAAATTGATTGGGTCGATCATGGGTTAATTAAAAATTTTCAAGACTTCGAAACTTGTATCGGATATTCGTTTTATGATTGGCTAAATTAATACACCCAATAATATGTCACAATCGAGGCGGGCCATCACTACGCCGATTGTTGATTTGCATATTCTCGACAAATCAGGAGTCGTGCAGCTTTTCTGTGATTGGCTGAAGGAACAAGCCCATTTATGACATCACTTCGAATAATCTTGCCGGCAGGTAGCGTTACACACGTTTTGTTGCAACAAAGGAGCTCCTTAACATGATTACAGAAAAAAATAAAAAACCCGTTAACAAGCTATGAAGGAGCAAATATGCAAGAGCTTGCTCTTTGCCAAAACAGAATTTCTGATTAATCACTCAATGGCTAAGCTTTACATTCATTTTAGACTCATAAGCAACAAGAACTGAATGAAATGCCACCATGTTGCGTGATCCTGATGAGCGCATTCATATGATCCCAATAAATCAATGATTTGAGAAAAAACGCGCCCCTGTTTATCAATCAAGAATCTCCTTCAGTACTTACGTTCGACAGCCAAAACATTTGTACCCGCAACGTCCGCTTCGCAAATTTGAAACATTTGTCCACGCCAGTAAGCTCAATCTCATGCTGCTCTTTTTCTTTTAACGAGACCAGCCGCCGCAATCCTTCATCACCGTCAATTAGATGATGCATGAGAAATCAGACGTACTTTTGTGTGCTCATCTTGCCTTCCTGATATCTGGTGTCCAAGCCCTTTAGCCAATCGTTGACGCAGATCGAAAGCCCAGGCATGGTTTAAGCCTTTTCCGGGCCGGCGGATTTTTCTGACGAGTCTTTGTCGTATTCAGCTTTTAGTAGCATGTAGGCGATCTGTTCTGGAATATATAGTATTCAATATGAATAATGGGAAAGACTTAAACCACCAGCGTTTAAATTTAAGCAAAGTGAAGATACAAATTGCAGTTGGTGTATAACCTTATTTCACGTCACTTACGTTCAGTTCTAGGTGGATTGGAAAAGTCGAAATCCGCCTCATGGGGATACATATCTCCCAATATGGCAATCTGATCCGACGCTTCCTTCAGCACGCAACTTCTTTGGTGTAAAGGAGCTTTTTCTGACTTTGCATTTATACCTGCAGAATAATTAGGAATTTTGGATACAAAAAACAGTATAATCACTTCCCAATAATTCAACAGAGACTCACCGGCCGGAACACGCAAATGGCATTTGCAAACATCTGTTAATCCGGTCTCCCAGACGGCAGGGCGAATTCATCTACTAATAAAATTTGAAACCAAAAATAAAAATGCAAACATAATTTACCTGACCTTGAACACATATCTGCTGCAGTGGTGAAACCAATTTATCTACGAGAGCAACAAGAGATATTATTTACAACATAGAACTCGAACCCTGCAAGCACAAACATACACCTCATACGTTTGTTCAGCGTACCAGTATTCAACATTTTGAGGCCGTGATGTAGTTGTAGTCTGTAATCTCTGCATGCTCGTGTTCCCCAAATATCGATGTTTCCCAAAGGCTCTACGAAAATGGGAAACAGGAAGATGGATAGAGAGACAAACATACAGGGAGAAAGGTATTCTCTCAGACACAAACATAAAACCAAGCAGGAATATAGGTGAATAGACAGACTGATCAAGTACAACTACGCCATCCGCCGACGGGAAGTCGACAACAAAAGATAATTAGATTAGCAAAAGAACAAATACAAAATTCAAGGGCTATACCGTTGACGCCATCGGTTGGTTTTTTTCTCCAAAAATAATGACATCAGTGAGCAAATATAAGCTCGGCAAGGCAATCCATCGACTCACGGACATTGTTTTCAGCCGCGGAAGGAGCCACTTGTTTGAGGCTTGGCGAGTTATGAAACAAGACTTATAGAAAAACCTAGCGGATAGTTACGCAGCATGTCATGACACTATAATACTCTGTCAATTACTTATGTCATTGTGTCATTATTTCATTACGCTATGATATATGCTGGCATAGCATACCCTGTCAAATATTTATGGCATTATTTCATTATGTCATTACAATACAATATATGCTGGTATAGGATACCCTGTCAGATATGGGTATTAGGGTATGCTATGCCAACATATATTATACTGTAATGACATAATGCCACAATGACATGAGAATTTGACAGGGTATGTTAGGTAGCATCTATTATATTGTATTGACATAATAACGTAATGATTTAATAACACAATGACATAATGACATAATGACATAGTAACAAATGACACTTGTATCTGACAGGATATGCTATGGAGCACATATATTATACCGTAGTGACATAATGATATAATGACATGAGAATTTGAAAGGACATGCTTAGCCAGCATGTATTATACTGTAATGACATAATGACACAATGATATGAGAATTTGACAAAGTATGCTAGGCTAGCATATAGCTAACCGTAATGTCATAATAACATAATGACAAGAATCCTTGATAGTATTTGAAAGTATTTATGTAACAAAACTCGCCAGTACTCACTTGTTTTTGTTTCCTTGTTCCTTCCATATCGTCAGGTTTCTATTTTGTCATTTTCTCAGCGGATCGGTAAAAAATAGATTCCCTCAACTAAACGATCATCTAACCACGCGTTTACTCAATTTAAACCCCTGAACCCAATCAATCAACCAGTAAACAGGCTGTTTACTTTAACCGTTCCCACAAGTTTCTCGTAGTTTTTATTTCAGCATACGCACGCTCAGCCGACGCAAAATACCCAAAAGACTGGGTCATTTAGGATTTCCCATTGGTGTAGAGGCAACTAAAGCGTTGTGAATAATAAAGTTGGTTTTGTAGGTGTTTTGCGCGTTGATTAGAAAGCTGATGTAATTTTTCGCATTGTTAACGACATGCCAGATTGTGTTCTTGCGGAACAGCACGAGAACGACGAGTGAGAGTGTTTGTTTTGACTTACATTGCCGATTGCCCCGAACGTTGAAATATATTGAATTTCAGCTCATATATGGTTCGGTTGGGTCGTGCCAACTTTGAAACATCTGGAGAAAGAGTAAAAAAACGGAAAGACGTACAGTTTTATCCCTTTAATCTGGAAAATCCGATGAACTATGTCATCAGGTTGTGTGACCTGGTCAGAACACAGGCATTGGAGCAACTGCCACACAAAAAATGTTCTCCCGGGATTGGCGCGGACATGACAGCCGATGACAAGAAGTTTTTATGCGGCATCAAGGGAACTCTCGTCTTATTGCAATTGGATCCGTTCCAGGAAATTAGACAAACACCTTCTGCTCCCATGCATCTCCTCGGTGAAGGGCTATAGAAAGCTCTTGTCCGATTTTTAAAAAATGGCCCGCAAAAGAAGCTGAAACAAAATCCGTTTATTCTTACCTAGTAAGCATTCAGGCAACCGACGCAATCCCAGACTGCCTTGCAAACTGGGACAGCTGGTGAGTTTATTGCATTCATCCAACTTCATTGCCTGCCATGTCTGCATGGAGCTGTTCCGACATCTGTTTTTCTGTCTATTGCTAAACTCTGTGTTATGGTGCAATGCTTATTCTCCCCTGCGAACTTACTCGAATGTGCAGTTGCGATGCATAGGTTTCTTATGGAGCTACAGTTGGCGTTTGGCAAACGTCTGGTCATTATCAATTATTTCGGCTTTCACGGAAGACTTCCGAACAATATCGAAATTTTTTCTTTTCAAGCAGCTAAAACTATGACGATGAAGTCCTGCCGGCCAAGTTTTCGAAATATTATCCTTTTGCGTGAGCGTTATTGTCGAAGCGTTACTTGTAATACTCCGTCTTGTAGAAGGACTTGAACACCCAATTCATCCTGACGTCAAGGGGCTGCCATATTCCGCCATTCCAGCAAGGATGAAAATTGGTTAAAATTTCGTTCTTCGCCTCGCACAACTATGCGCTGCAAAAAAGGAATCCATTAATTGAAAACGTACTTGTGTTAGAAATATAAATCAAAAATCAAACAAAGTTAAAATGTATAATTTCAGCAATCAATCAAGCAAAAGATTATCGTCTGACAACCAATCAATCAACCAATTAAAGCTAACAGTCAAACAATCAACCCATTCGAAACGTATAACCAAACAATCAACCAAGCCATTAAAAGCGGAAAATCAATCAATCAATTGTTTAAAATTAACAACATATAACGATAAGTGTTGATTGACTTTTTAAATGTCCTTTTCTCCACTGTTCGGGTACATCTTACCGCAATCAACAACGCAGTTATTAAAGCCGACCTATCCCCTTTGGCTAGTGACGTTGCCATTAAACGGGCTTTTAAAGATATCATCGTTTGTGGCTGACCATACCCGATACACGTTTACCGATCACCATTCCAACTCTGCGCATTATAAAAAACCGAATTGCCGAATCGAAGCTTTTCATTTATACCCAACACCTGTACTGATGTGCCTATATGTTCGCTTTTTTTTTGGCTTTTTCCGCATAGGGAGTTCTGTACATCATCCTCGACACAGATCCGAAACAACAGCTATTCCCTTCTTTATTTCAGTGTTTTTGATGTTTTTGGTAGAATGACCAGGCGGTTTGACTACCAAGGTGAGCAAGCCAGAGACCACTGAGAAAGAGGGTATCGTCCACGCCCAGCATTAACATGAAATAATGATGCGCCGGCTAGTACGTAAAAACAGACACTAAAAGAGTTGCCGTGAGGGAAGTACCGGATCTAAAGTCCGGGTACCCCCAAAAAAGCCCGCAAACTAATGGCTAAAGGTAAAACTTGAGACGGCGCGCAGGAGATTGGATTCAGATGCATCCACCGTACGTTGAGCTCTTCCAGCCGCCTGCATTCTAAATGATCTTTTCGGCAATGTCATTTGCAGCTGCGAAAGTTGCCGCATCAATGCGGAAGTTGTGTAAGCTGTGACGGTCTCGTTCAGGAACGTGACGAAGGAAAGCATTGAGAGCACTGGATAATCGGCTGCGATAATCAGCCGTCGGGAAAAACAAAGGGCGCGTTATTGGGGAGGCAAAGCTC
Source organism: Hypsibius dujardini (assembly GCA_001579985.1). Lineage (NCBI taxonomy): Eukaryota > Metazoa > Tardigrada > Eutardigrada > Parachela > Hypsibiidae > Hypsibius > Hypsibius dujardini. Next base: position 14,002 of record LRSR01011479.1, read on the forward strand.
CCTTTGCAGGGGCCAGATATTTTGAGTAGGCGGACACCGGACATACATACCGCTTTCTAACGTTGAGGAAGATGTCGCAACCGTAACCGTGCTTATCCGTTTTGAAGTGTCGCAAGTGCAGGGTGACTGACTGGTCTTGCAGGGTAAAGACGTTACGGAGCAGGATGGTGTGCTTGGAATCCAAAAGGGAAAACGCTGAGACGGTGGTGAATTCACTCCTACGTAGGAATAAAAAAAAACCACGCAGCAAGCGCACCAGTAGAGCCGCTGGGCATAAATATCGAGATGGGAGAAACGGATTTGGTTTTTCAAATAACGTATGATGTGTTTTTGATTGATAAACATTGGTCTGGAGAGTGAGGACACAGTCGGTCGTAGCCACGTATGGCACGGAGGACGCGCGGGTGAGAGCTCTAGTTCGGTAAATTTCGTTCCTTCAGCATATTGGAGACAGCAGACACGTAGACCTTAGCGATGGAGCGAAACATAACCGCGCGAAATAGCTTCGCAATAAACAACACGAGAGAATGCTCGTGCAAATCGGCCATCCGCGTTCTTCAGTTGCGGAGCAAATGATTTCGGATGGCGACTGAATAGATCCGGCGGGTAGAGGACGCTATATGAGCATTCACCAATTGGTTTGCTATTTTGTCTCGACTCATTAAAAAGGTCAAGAATGCCCAAACTCGATTTGTAGATCCGTCATCAATTCTGGAATGTTGACGGGATCAGCAAAGACGTTGGGTGCGAGGAGGCGAAATAGCCGCATGTGAAACCGAAACAATGCGTTTGCAATGCCGTTGTCTATTCCGACGATGTGTTTGATGATTAGAGTAAAGTTGTGTTTGGCGGCCACAAAAACGACGCGTATCATTCCGTCGCGACAACGGAAGAGAGGCGCCTATGCCACACAGGCAAAATAGATTGGGAAATTTGAGAAATTTGACACTGAACTTCTTCAACCATTCGAGCTTTTGATGCTGAAACCACTGAACGTTAAGGTATGCACCGCATTCATTTGCAGCATTTACACTGTATGTGTGATGGAGTTGATCAGGATTCCAAGGAAAGGGAAACATGTGCCGTTTTTATTTTTCTCATATCCGCTAGGAACAACCAAATCGAAACAAAAAGAAAGAAAATGATCCGTGACGCGTGCCCTTTCGTCCGAGTTTGGAGATCCCACTAGGAGATAATCATCTATATAGACAAGTGCGCCGTAGTGTTGCGTGGTGTGACTCATTATCTAACAAACAGCTTGATATATTATGTAAAACGAAAAGGGAGATGATCTATAACCAGACGGAAAAACAGTATCGAAGGAATATTTATTCTAGAAGCAGAACCCCAAAAGGTGTCAATCTTCCTGTCTAACAGGAACATTGCGAAAAGCATGCTTAATGTTTGGTTTAGACATTCGTGCACCAATACCAAACATCAGGAAAAAAATGGTTTGGCCGACGGTGGATTACGCACAACTGAAGAGGCCTTATCAATATGATCGTTAACGGATTCCCCATACGACTGAGATAAGTCCATTATGATGCGATGCCCGCTGTTTGATATGCGTCGTACGCCGAGAGAGAATACCACGAAAGCCGGCAAAGGGGTGCGAGGAAAGGGACCGGCGGTGTAATAATGATATTTTGGTGGTTATAGGGGCAAAGAGGATGTTTGCGTGCTCTCTTGCGGAGGCTGCATCCCCGTTGAACATGGGTAGTGATCGCTACGAAAGCCGATATCTGCTCCGTGTGTGAGCATGCGTATCACCCGAGATGCGAAGGAGCGATCGGGATGGTGACGGAGATAAAATGCGAATCTGTCAGGTCGGAGACGGTGAAAAAGATAAGGGGGATGCTAACGGAAACATCACCCATTCGCGCTGCGCAGGTTGGGCCCGGTTCCATTGCGCGCGCCTCGCCGCCGGCCATTGTTTTACCATTTCGGCGGGCGTCGCGCTAGTTATTATGGTTGGGGAAGGGTGAACGGAGACAATCATCGGCGATGTTCTAGTCTTCGATCAACCAGATACTCGTGAAATGAGGATGACCGGTAGTGTGAAAACGAAAGGCCGCATCGTAAACTATCTACTGATGGAGTGGAAAGCAAACGCACAGTCCAGCAATGATGTCCATATATTTTGCCAGTGGGCCGGAAAATTTAGGATGGTAGAACGAATGATAAGCATAGAACACAAAACGCGCGACTCCAGGCCGCAAAGCATGTGATTTTTTCGCGTTTTGCGTCACCATCCGGGATGCGACGACGCCCACCGAAAGAGTGTTTTTGGCGCGATTTTGGGGCAGAAGGTCGGCGAAATTGACGAAGGATTTCAGAGGAATTAAATTATTGCGCGTGCGCGGGTGTAAAGAAGGTAGAACTTGACGTATCACAGCAAACAATCTGGATGGATGATTCAGAAGTAACAAAGAAGCAACCGGCGGCCTTGAAAGGAAAGTTGGCCGAGAGGTGGGCACGAAGTTCGGCATTGGCTCTCTCGAATTGGGCCAATGAGCTTATCAGTTGAGAATTGGGCGCCGGTCTTTCAGTTGCTGAAGACATCCGTGAGGAACGTGAACGCCGGAACGGAGAAAGGGATTGATGTTGAAAACGAGAGCGGCTTTTATTGACGAGTTCATAACGGGTTGCGTTGGAGTCGTCGGAGTCCGCGTTGGATCCACGACTGAGGCTGGGACTAACGTTAGCACTATGTTGGCCACGGCCGCACCCTTTCTGGTTTTTAGATTGGGCCGGCATAATGCCCGAAGAAAACAGTAAACGATGCAGAATACTGTAAACGTTGAACGCAATCAACAAACTCGGTCAATCAAGATCATAATTCGAGAAGATGCACAAAGCAACAACGGAGCACGAAGAGTTAAAAGTGGAAGAACAAGTGAATGGACAGGCAGCGTCTCGACACTTTTTAGCACCAAAATAACTACAGGTAATGAGACGGGTATCTCTTTACCGCGTAGGGGAGAGTATCCTGATGTTTCGCCCATCGTTAACCATCGTTAACTAGCTGGCGCTACTTTCCACTAAAGAAATCATCAAGAATTGTATGCTTCAATAAGCCTTCACAATTGTGCTGCAAGCAATGGTTAAATGAGGTGTTTTTAAGGGGCTGCGCAAAAGTTGAAACAATTTGGGAAGCTCACAAGGAAAAGTATGTGGGCTATTGCCTAGTTTTGACTTCTCGTTTCTTTGCAAGGCAAGCTAACCAGGTTTACTATGTCTTAAGCGTGAAAACTCGCCCCCGTTTCTGGAAAGTGGCTAGTAATATCGATTTGAGTTTCTTTGTACGACGTTTTGTAACTAAACCGGTCACCGCTGCAAACTGTTGGATTAATTTATAGGTGATGTAATCAACACAGCGCGAACAATATTACAATCAATCGCAGTCACAACAATCATTATTTAACACTAATCAAGGTCGCATCAATAATTTTTCCAGTTTCTGTTTCGGTAGCTCTAGGAAACCTTTGCTTGATTGCTCGATTACCCTACAGCCCAGTCGATTAATTGAATAATTGATCACCGTGAACGACATCGTTTATTTGGAAAATCAAGATCGTCTTCAGAAAGAAATGGAACCATCATCTGCGCAGTCCGCCTCCTCTGCAACAGTAGTTTCATTTCTGTCATCTTTCCGTCCCAGTACGGAGAAGCAGCGGCCCACCAGTTTTGTCCCCTCTGCCTACAAGTAGAAGGCCGTGGATTATTATCACAGCGGAAAGACGAAGAAGCTGTCGGCCAAAAACGTGATGCACGCCTTTCCACGGCACAAATTGCAAGTCATGCTTCGCACGTGGGAAAAGCAAGTGGTCGAAGGCGAATCTCGTTTGGATAAGCTGGCGCGGATCTTCAACGACGTTTCAGTTGCATTCCGCGCAGCGCGGAATTTTTTGGGAACCATTTTTTTCGGCCACTGTCCACAAACGGGGGCGAGTTAGCGATTTAGATGGACTACCCAGCGGTCTACTAGCGTTTAAAGGAAATGCGAAAGCAGAATCAGGCAACAGCCCACCTATGTTTCCTCGTCAGTGCAGATGAACATCGATGGCTCGTCATGATGCTTGAAGTGAGAAATGGAGTGTGGAATTCTTCGACCGTATACCTATCGCTTGACGAGTTGCATTGGTGACCTTCTACTACACTAGAAAAGAATCCCGGGTGAATGTGGCATTCAAGCATCGAAATAGCAAGATCTACCTTTTCGAAAAGTTTGTGCTGGTAGCTGGGACGGATGGAATTGCTGCACTTGTTTGGGCAATACCGATGGACTTGCGGGAGTGGGGATGCTATGGTTTCGGCGATCAAGAGATTTTGAAAAAGTGTTTTCTTCGACAAGCCAATAGTTATTCAGAAAAAAAGGAAGGAGCACCTTTTAATAAATGAGATTGCTAGTACTGCAATTTTTCTGTTTGATAAGCAAGGGAACGAACTAGCAAATGAGGTATCTAATTTATTTCCCTATTGATGAATGTCAAATCGTGACAGTCTGGCCAGTAATTGAAAATTTTGTAAAAACAAATTTGTATCATTACCAATTTTATACCCAGGAAAAATCAAGTTTTTTCCGGTCAAACTTAAGTAGAACGACTAAAATAAAAAAACAGAAATTTTCTGAAGGATCTAAGCAGTCACTTCGCCGAAAACAATCACTTTTCTCCCATCTCCCTACTGCTCGTCAATTTTAAACCGAAAGGTTACACAATAACGAATGCGACAATGGAGTTTCATACTGTAATCTGGAGTGTATTAACAAAATTAACATATCCGATGATCTGAAAAGCGCCACTCACTACATACAGAGGGTCCGCCAGCAACACGCAGACAGTTTTTTATTCGAGCCGCCCACCATAGTAAACATAATTAAAAAGTTTGTCCGTCTGTCCCATACGGCTCCCCGAACATTGAACCAGGCGTTTCAAATGACAACAAACCAAATACCATAATCATGACTGCAGAAACTAATTGTAAGATAAAGGGAGCCATTTTGGCCCACCGCTCACATAGACTATCTTCTCGTAAAATATCGGCTGCTCTGCTCCAAACTGGAATGATCGCATTGAAAACTACTGTCGCTAAAGTCCTCAGGCAAAATTTGTGGGAGCAGCAGGGCATCGAAAAGCCTGCTCGGCGGCTGGGGCCTCAATGTCTGCCTTCTGTGCGTTCCAAGGAGAACATTCAAAAAGTGGAGAAACTCGTCAACCTGCCCGATCCCTACACCCACTCTTCAATTTCCAAGCAGCTTGGTCTCTCGGAAAAAACTGTTCGGCGTATCATCAAGCATGATTTGGACGGCAAGGTACGGAGCAAGTCGAAACCCCACGCACTGTCAGACAAGACGGTGGAACAACGGGTGCAGAAGGGTCTACGCCTCCTGAAGCGGCTACAGGGTAAGCGGCTGGAAAATGTGGTGTCCATCGACGAGGCCTGGTGTTATATGAGTGACGTAAACGGCCGGCGGAAGATTTACTACCAGTTTCGAGACCGCTAGAGCCCTCGAAGTTTTCTAAAATACTGGCGAGAAAAGCATCCTAAAGGAGTCATGTTCGTGGCTGGGATCAGCTACAGGGGACTACGGACATCGATTCGTTCCCCGCGCGCAAAAGTCAATTCGGACTTCTACATCAACAAAGTACTCCATCCCCTGTTCAAGAAGGACATTCCACGGCTGTTTGGTAAGCAAGCAAAGATGGCGGTCCTGCACCACAATAGTGCTCCTGCGCACAAGTCTGCGAAAACCGTTTTATGGCTCAAATCCAACGGCTACAAATTTATTCAGGAAGGGGACTGGCCGGCCAATTCACCAGATTTAAGCCCGATGGATTGTTTGATCAACGGAATTTTTAAACAGCGACTTTGGCGGAGGAAGACGAAAAGTCTGGAGGGTCTAAAGCGCGCCATGCGTGAGGAGTGGAAGAAAATTGACATCGGGCTCTGCCGTCGGACCATGAAAGGCTGGGCACCAAGGGTGGAAAAGATGCTGGAGAACAAGGGCTATCAGTCTTAGCATTTGAGAAATTTGCAAAAAAAAATTCTAGGTGAAAGATCGAGAATAAAAAATTGTCCGCGTGTTGCTGGCGGACCCTCTATATACTGTAAATTAATAAGCGTAAAACCAGCCAGATATACAGACAGGTCAACAGACATACAGACTTGGCCGACAGATAGACGGACAGACGTACCACAATCACCATCTTTAAGTTAATTGTGTGGCGTTCCCTATTCATTACCACACAAAAAAAAGGAACAAAACCGAGCCAGGTGGTTATTTTCCGTTTTATTGCGCGAGTAATTGAGGTAATAATACCCCGGAAAACCCCCCAAAAAAAGGAAACAGAGCCCCCCAGCAAGCTAGTAGAACTGGATGTGGTGTGATGTTTGCTGTTCACGGATGTATCCCTGATATGTTGAGCTTTTTCAGCGTCCAGCGGATTTAATGGCAGCGGTGGAGACGTTGTTATTGGCCGCAGTGGTGGCCCCTCCGATACGGAAACTGTGCAATCCATAGGCGTGACCGTCAGAATAATGTGACAAAATGATGCGCAGAGTCCGGCCAAACTCAAACGAAATGAGTGGACTGCCGGAATCGGTGACAAAAAATGAATAAGTTCAGCGGGAAAATTTGTTTCGAGAAGGAATATATTTTTGCACGGAGGCCAAAGGGCACACAGACCGGCCTGTGGATGAAATTTCGATAAGATTGTCAGAACCACTCTAGTTAGTTTTGCTGTGCCGGAGTCGTAAAGTGACTTCATTGGCGCGCAGCTGGACGTCGTTAACGCATAGTGTGTGGTCGAGATCGGTCAAGGGAGACCGATGAGTAGATTTTTCACACTTGCGAAATAGACTTTAGCTGTAAAGATGGAGAGGCCGTCCCCAAATAAAGTGGCAATGAAAAAAACTATCTCGAATGGTGAAATGTTTATGTGAGTAAATCCCCGAAGAGATCGAAATGAAATAAAAAAATTTCAACCCCGTTTTATAGGTATTTCGAGTAGAAACGGAGATATTATTATGTATGAAAGTAGAAATTGCAAATTGTGACATTGTCAAAAGTATTTTTCATACTGAATTTTAAGGTCTGAAAAAATGTCCGGTACAATTTCCGATTTGGGAGAAGCAAAAGGAATTGCGCGGAAAAACGTTTCCATCTGAAAGCGTGATAAAGAATCAGCTAAAAAATTTTTGACGCCTGAGATGTGTTTGAGCGAGATTACAAAATTTCCCGTTGCACATGCAGCTGTGATATTGCGCATGACGTGACGTATGAGACGGTTCGACGAGCCAAGGCATTCCCACGCCCGGACTAGGCTTTCGTTATCGCAATGAAATAAGATCCGTCGCGTTCGGAACCGATTAGACCAGATGATGCACACCATGTGGATGGGTAATAATTCCGAAAGTTCGATAGAGAGACAAGCGGAGAGAATCCAAGGTGGCCAGGCACATTGAAACCAACTGCCATTAAAGTAGCCGCCGGTACCAATGGTGAAAGATGAGTCTGTATACAGATGAGTGACAAGGGGGGACTCCCAGTCAGGCCGGAGAAAAGAGGCCGTTCCATTCCACTGCGGCAGGAATGTTCTCCACCATTCGAGATTGAGACGAAAGTCTTCGTCAAGACCGATAGGTTGAGACCGGGCAGACTGACTTTTCGGAGTGATTAACATACGGCATATAAACAGACGGCCAGAGGGTACGCATTTGGCCGCAAATTGCTGTGAGCCAATGAGGCTCTGCAGCTCAAAGCGTCTACACGTATCAAGAGAAACGAAGCTATCAAGCTTCGCAATAATTTCTTGTAATTTCTTCTCGGGTAGGCTGAGTGTTTGGCTTATAGAGTCCAATTAGATTCCGAGGAAAGGTAAACATTTACATGGGGCGTCGCCTTTCTCAAAAGCAATGGGCACACCCAGCTCCGCACACAAAGATAAAAAGCGGTCGACAACAAATTAACAAGCCGCTGGCTCAGGGCCGGTAATAAAAAGATCTACGAAATGCTAGATGGACTGGAGTAATGTGACATCAGCGATAATCCAATGTAATGCGTAGGATATCTGGCAGAAAAGAAAAGGGCTTGATTTCCCTCCAAATGGTAGAACGAAATCAAAAATAGTATAGATGGTCCACTTGATATCCTAATAGATGCCAGTCTTCGGGGCGAACTGCTATTAAGCGAAAGGCGTGCTTGATGTCCTGTTTGGACATCATAGCGCCGACGCTGGCACGGATAAGGAGACGGACTGCATCATCAACACAACAGAATTGGAGGGAATAGGAATCGGGACAGGTCGAGTCATTGACACCGTCGCCTGTGGGGCGAGATAGATCGAGAATGACTCGATGTGACCCATTCTTTTTTGCGCGAACACCAAGAGATGAGACAATGACATTTTGGAAAGGAGGGGCGGTAAAAGGACCAACGCTACTATTGAGTGAAATCTCTTTATGAATGCTGGATAGTAAAATATCATGATGTAGCCGTGCTGAAGCGGAATTCGGAGTAAATCGGGGATAGTTTTCCCCACAAAAACCGATGTTGGCTCCATTTCGCAAGAAATCCAAAAGTTTGTTCACAAAAGCCCGATCGGGATGACCGCTCAAGTAACGCTCAAAAATGTCGGGTTTTAAAATTGTCTTGGTGTTAGAAGGGATTGCGGGATTCAATGACAGAGAGCTTGTTTTTAATTGTGTGATTGAACTGGCCGTGGATGGCAACTCGTGCGGGCAAGCAGGAATAACAGATGTGTTTGTTATTCCAGCGGCAGGGGGGCTCACATTTTCCCAGATTAAAATTGTGACAGATCTCGCCGCCACCAGTGCGCCCGGGAAAGGACTGAGAGTTAAAGTCGACACGGTTACGGCGGCAGAAACGGTAATTGTGGGTGTCGGTACCATTACAATTGTAGCAGCGACTGGTTCCACCAACAGAAGCAGTTCCACCCTGAGATTTGGACGATGGTTTAATGGTGCACTCGTACAACAGGCTGAGGATTTGATCGGACCAAATGGAGATGTCGTCCGGACGGACCGCGGCGCGCAGACGATGCAAAGCGTCATAGGTGACCCACTGAGAGAGCGGTAATCTTTCAGCCAATTGGGCTACGACATTCAAGTAGTTCAGGAGAGGGATGCGGAGGAAATCGTAGTGGTGGCTGCGGTGAGCGATGAAGACTTAAAACCCACGGGTCCACTGAGCGAATGATGTTACAACCTCCCGATTTTTTGAGTCGGATGTCGTTCCCGTTTTGGTACTAGAGAGAGAGAAAGATTTCCCGGTAGTAAATCCGTGATGTCAATGTCGACGGAGTGATCGGCCAACTGTTCGGTAATTCGAGTCGGCACGGGTGGGAGACTGTGGGACTGGGAACTGGGAGTAGAAGTCCAGCGGTGATGGTTAATCGGTATGGGAGACCGGCGACGCGGTGATTGAGACCGACGTCGAGGGTGTGGGTTTGACCGTGTATTGGCGGTAAAGTACCCCAGTCGATCGAAAACATCGTCGCGTCTTTGACGGTTAGGTCGGTCTATCGGCTCGTGCTGACGTGAAGCGGATCGAGAACGGGGAGGAGGGGCTGCATGGAGCTGACGTGACAATTCAGCGTCCAGACGAAGCTGGATGCTAGTGGAGAGGCGAGTCGCTTTTTTCTGTTCGTGAAGGAGCTGTTCTAGAACAGAGCGGGCTTGCGTCTTTTGTCGCTTTGACTGAGGACGAGACGGTCGTTTTTTTCCGACTTCGTCAATTCGTTTGGTGGTCTTAGGTGTTTGCTGTACCGGAAGAATAAGATTGCCGGACGAACGAGTACACATTGCCGGGCGGCGGAGGCGTGGGAGTCATGGTCGAGCTCGCCCGGACGATGGCGGAAAGTGTTCCTTTTTCATTCGAAGAGACATCGGACAGGCTGGAAGAGGATAGCGAACGGGGCATGGTTCGATGAATTGTTCGGTGAAACACTCAACTCAACAAACTCACAACTCACAACTTGAACATTCAGAATGAAAATGTGTCCGACTGAGACTCTGCCGACGCAGGCTGCAGCTGACCATCAGAAGAGGATCATACACAGGGAGACCATGCTCCAATTGAGCGCCGCAGAAAGTCGTTAATCCCACCGACCGCCGCCCACTCGCCCAAAAGCTCGCGGCACAATTAACTCCAACTATTGTCATAATTTACACTTATGCACCGCTTGTGATGAGTCCGCCCCGGATGAGCCACATTCCGCACGGACAAAACTGGCGGAAATGGCAAGAGCCAGTAGGCAAATCATTTTAATGTTTCAGCACCAGAAACGCAGTCGCACCAGGCCAGACAAAAGAAGTTGTGGATATCGGGAAGGTGATGTGTGAACCAACGGCTAAACAGTTTTTGATAATAGAAATTCCCAATTCAGTTTGATTTGCTTGCCATTGCAACTTGACGCAGCGTAGACGCGACCATTGACTGTATTATGAGACCCATTATCAGCGATGTTCCTTTATCATTCCAATTGATTTGCTCTCTTAGGGGTAACGCTAGTTATTACTCGATAAAAGCCAAACAGCGAAACATATTGACCAGCACAGCCCGTTAATATCATCATAATCATCCACACGCGGGGTCGGTGTTCTCTGTGCCATGCAATTGCGTAAAAAAACACAGGTAATGTGAACGATTGAGATTTGAAGAAGTATTACTGAGTTTCCCCCCCCCCCCTGAGTTTTTGTTCAAGCATGTGTTGTTTTGAGCGCAATTAGATTTACTTGTAAGCACAGCATGTAGCCGTAACATGCGACAAACCATAAAATGCGGCAATTCGGTTTCCTTTTTAATGAGACGAGTTTACGTATCGAGAAAATATCACATCAAAAACTCATTTCGGTTTATCATTTTATCTTGAATTCTTGATGATGTTTTCGTTGCGCATTCGTGTAGAAATTAGTTGAAATGTACGGTTGTTTTGTCTGTCCTTTGCAGTCACGGATAGCGTTGATAAGATCACCTTTGTTTTTAATTGGGAGGCGGTTTGTTGCAAGTGCTGAGCCATTCGTCGTCCGTCATGAAGTATTTTCCGGTCAAGCTGAGCAGTTGATCGATCGGGCAGAAAGTGGCGCATTGCGGGTGCTTCATCACAATTGCTTGGGCATCACGTGACTCCTCTGGTCTGATAAATTGCCGTGATGATTAAGCGACAAGACAACGATTGAGGAAAGAATTCGCATGCACTCACTTGTTGTTTTTTAAGGAGATGCGGACGGTGTTGTTTTGGAACAGCTCGAAAATAAGACAAGCCTAAAAAAAATGAGGATTTATGATGCTACATGGTTAGACCACTTAATGACAATTAATTGTCATCTTGACTCCACTCACTCATAATCATAGGAGAGACGTGTCGAGAGAGAAATATTTTTCACTAAATTCTTCGTTACTCACCGCATAGTTTGGGCTTCCAACTAGTCCGTGATTGTCGTTCTCAAAGTCGTATAGTTCGAGGGTGGCCAATAAAGCAGCAATGTTCACTTCGTGCTGAAACAGCATCACGTGGTTCATCTTGCAAAACGCTGGGCAACATGGAATTGAATTTACCGCAAAGCGCTAATCTTACTCAGAATGTCGAGGGCTTCTACGTTTGCCTTGGCTGAGAGCAGGGCTCGTTTAGGGTCCCCACTAGTCAGATCCAGGACCCCTTCTGTAAAAGGTGGGCTAAAGGGGCGCAACGCAATTCTTTCCAAAATTGAATTTCAAATTCGATCAATCATTCCTGATCATAAAGAAGCTTGTAGGTGTGTCGCGGTCTAATGTTTCAGGTTCCCCAAGGATTTCAAAATATTTTCATAAATTCCAATTTTTCAACCGTATTTGGACCGTTCGTGATTGGTTTTAGCTCCCGTTTGCAGTTATAAATAACGAGCTTATGCTGGACTCCAACAATACGATATTCAATCATTTTATGCAAAAACTGAAGTGTTATAAAATATTTTGGCATCAGGGGGCCCTTGGAAAATACGCTCCTCCCACACCTTGAGAAGTATTGAAATGAGCAGGAACGATAGGCCGGTGTTTACATTCAATTATGACAAAATGCGTTTTTTCCTTTGCTCCTCCTTGGCATATGCCCCTCTGGACCCTAAATGTAAGTTCAAATTCCTGTATGTCTAACTACGCATACACCATCAACGTCATAAACTTTTAAATCAAGCGCCGTTCTTAATTGACGTCAGGGGGTAGTATGCACGGATTCCCTTAACAGTCTTGCAATAATTACTACTCCTAGGAGCTTTAAAGCCCACACGCAAATGAGGTAGGGATTTACAGTAAGTCGAGCCTTCTAATATCGCCCCCCCACGCTGTAAAAGAGCTCCTCCATGAGCCCCGCCCCCTCTAGTATTTGTTATTCTCTTACAGCAGAATAGACTTGGATCCTGACATCACCACTACCGGTTGTGCCGTTGGCTCTCAACGCGAGGGTCTCCATGATTTGTTTCAGCATTGGTCCGCCATGAATTCGCCGTCGAAGTCGCTGTTGTGGGTCGCTCCGTCGTCCACCGATGCTAAGGCGCAGGCTTGCCGCTGCTAGCGTTTGAAGATCCAACAAGACCTCGGGTGTGGCCCAAGTGGGCATGGGGAAGCCGTGCTGCGACTGGCAAAATAGGATGTCGTTGAAACGGAAAAATGCCATAGGAAAGTCGGCAGCAGGGATGCCCGTCACGTTGTGGAAGAAGTGCTGCTGCTCCTGCATACGAAATCAAGGACTAGAATAATTCATCGCCAATATTTTGTAGGCTCTTTCCATCAAGGACCCGTACCGACCCAACGCGGACCGAATCTTAAATGGGTGATGACTTGGTGTCACCCTGTGTTGTACATAAACCTAAAAGTTTGAAAAGTTACCTAGTGTTTAATTTTAGACTTAATTACGGTTAAATAAAATGCCTCCCAATCTCTCCAATATTAAATCAAATCTACCCTGGCCTATTGGAATAAATGAAAGTACTAATTGACTACCGTGCTGAAAGTTCTCTAGCAAGTATTCATAGATTAATATACTCACCGTATACGGTGACCGTTTGTTCACCTTTTTACATGAGGAACTAAAAAGATGACCAGCTGCTTTGTTAATCAATATAAAACGGTATTTAAGATGGTAAGTGTAACCGTTATTTAAAATGATGTTTTTCGGGAGGGATGATGGCAGTATGCTTCATTCAATTCCCTACCGTCCAGCCGAGTTCGTCCACCAACGATTGGGGAAATTTATCCAGAATATCAAACAGCGGACACGGTCCAATTCGGAACAGCGCGTCCCGCCACCCGATCCGTGAGAATATGGGGATCGGCTGCCAGATGTCACTTAGACTGTCGTTGCTGCGCCAGCGACCGCTACGGTCCACAGCGGGCGGAAAGAAACCGGCCGAGTTGGCAGCCGCACTTCTTAGAGTCCTCGCCAGGCCGGATGACTGCACGTAAATCTGAAAGGAGACAGAAACGACATCTCGGAGTACTGCACACACAATCACTCGGAGTTTTGCACGGCAGCCTTTACTCTGCAAGTGAAACGTTAAAAAGATTCAAGAGTGCTTCAAATTCGACGGAGGAGCTGGAGTTTACTAACTCGGAGCATTATTTCAAGTGCCGAATTCAGAATCACTTCGAACTGTTTTTGTTTATTTAAAATTGTGTTGGATCCTTTTGGCTTTAGCAATTTTCCATTCAAAATTTAATTTGGAGGTGATTGGTATCAGCCAAAAAAGTCTGAGGTCAGAGGGGGTGAAGCTGTAGACCAAAACTGGATAGCTTATCGGTCCGTTTGGAAAGATATCCCGAGCTCCGCCCCCTGATTTCCGAAAACTATTTGGGTGATGCCAATCGACTCAAAATTGAATTTTGAATATAATCGTGTTAAAATAATTGTTTTTAATTGTCGGGGTGAGGCCCTCACCCCGACAAATTCAAATCATCAGGAAAAGTTAGCCGAGTCTATATTCTATTTCGAAAAAATAGATTTATCTCCTTTACTCGCCCTCTGGCCGTACCATGAGGAGTCCCGGCGCCGACCTGCAAGGACTCTATAAACGACCCCCTGCCCTTACCTGAGACAACGAAACGTCTTTAAGGAGTAAGGCAAATCGTTTTCGGAGAAACTGCCCCAAGCTGTAATGTTGTTCAACTCCGCGGCTGGTCAACTGACCGAGCCCCTCGGGCCAGATGCTGACACTATGCGGGTCTGTCGAATATGTTCCCATAGCCGTCCGGTCACCGTGGCGATAGACCTTGAATACAGACGCAGCTATACGTTAACATATGTGGCACGACAAAGTTGTCTCTAAATCTAGATCGTACTCACCACAATCGCCATCTTCAGGTCCTTCACTGCGTCTAAACCAAACGGCTCGTCAGTCCGGTGCACGACTCGTGCGCCGACAACGCTGGAGAGCAGGACGAGCAGCCATGCCGCTTTTCCGGCGATGTGCATTCTGCTTGGTATCCAAAAAGTCCAGGTTGTGAAGAGCAACACTGTTGATGCTGACAGTAAACTGGATATGAAGATTGTACAGCCCAAACAGGGCATCCACGCCTTAGCTCTCTGCCTGAGCCGTGAAATTGCAGATGTTGTTTCGTCTCGTCTGGGCGCAGTCGAAAAACGCAGTCCCGCCCACGTATGTACTATACGTCGGGTTAACGACCGAGGGTATAGACAAGACTGATGGCCAGTCTGTGATGCAGATGACTACCTCACACACACATCGTGATGAGCGTGCGATATACGGTACGGTAGCTGCGCGAGTGCATACTTGCTGAAGTGAATACAGGCATGAGTACGACGAAATGACTTTCCTTGAAACACACGCTCTGCAATTTCTAGTCAACGCTCGCGTCACGCGTGGCGCCGCAATATCGAACCCTTTAACACCAAACTGGATATGAAGATTGTACAGCCTAAACAGAGCATCCACGCCTTAGCTCTCTGCCTGAGCCGTGAAATTGAAGTATGAGGTAGGGGCCCTGGAATGGGCCATTTGACGTTCACGTACCCTGGATTAGATCACCCTCCAAACAAAGCTTCCAAACAATTTTTGGCCACCGCCAAAGTCTTACGCGATAGAGAATAATTGATAACCCCAGTGGAACGACTATTAGATGTGAAGAAAAGTTCTGGGAACATGATTAGAGAAACGAAATAAAAAGATCCATTGGACTGTTGGAAAAAGCTCACTACAGAGGTCGCTGACTATGCAGTGACTCATCAGTCTTCAGTCAAC
>LRSR01011482.1:0-88835 GCA_001579985.1 Hypsibius dujardini
TTTTTTTTGGTTAGAATTTCATTTAATTAATATCTAATTTAATATGTGGGCCCAAAATTTGACATTTTAATGTATTAGTATAATAATTTAAATCAAAAAACTTAAAAACAGGGGGGTTCTAATAAGTCTATTAATATATTAAAAAAACGCTACCGCAATGTACACGTGAATTATGTCCAGCGTCTCACTCATCTCGGCCATTTCATGACGAATGGTCAGACTATTTCCCTATTCACGTAAACAGCCTAATCAGAGCTAATTAATACAGTAGAGATAAAAGGATTCGGGCAAGGCTAGGAAAAAATAAGATCCCTTTGGTTCTATTTGGCCCCATATGCCCCCAGCTTTATCCATGTTTCAGTACAGATTTTTCTAAAATTGGGGATGAGAGCAGTGACTTACAAAAACGTTGGACACGGTGTAGCTGTGAGAACCTTGCCGCGCCAAGCCGAAGTCGGAAATCTTCATGACTCGGCGGTTTGTCACGAGAATGTTTCGCGCCGCCAAATCACGATGGATGATGAAACGTGAGACAAGATGTTCCATTCCACGTGCGATCTGGTGGCCGAACTTTATCAAGTCCTCGGTGTTAAGCATGTTGGCCTCCATGGACTGTTCGTCCGGGTCCCAACCACGAGCTACGCAAATTTGTGTCCATTCGGCTTTGGCATCGTTCTCGTTGGGAGATGCAAGATTTCCCAATTCATCGAGATGGGAGTAGAAGCTAGATTGACGTTGTCTCAAAAAGGTTAGCAGTGAACCGTAATCACAGTACTCTAGCAGCAGGAACGGCCGCTCTGAAAGAATTAAAAAATTGAACAGTACCCGTTCGCAAACTATTAAATGTTCGATATACTATTATCATTGCTACAAAAGAGGGTTTTGAATCTTCCCTGTACGCTGTTCTAGCAGTTAAAGATCTAAGTAAGAATTTTATAAGGGGAACTAGGCGAAAGCAATGGGAGATGGGGGTTATCTGGTACGTTGGGTATGACGGTCTAATGGTCAGTTGGTTTCTTTACTTGGGGACTGGGACAATCGATAGCTCAATAGCCAATTGATTTCACTACTTTTTAGGGCTAGGGATCCAAATGGTACATTGGGTACAATTTTCGATCGTCAGTCGCAGAACCTGGCGGTGCAATAGTTTGTTGGGTACAATGGTACGTTGGCCAGACAGCTTCTTTAAATGTTTGACGGTACGCTGCGTACGATGGCGCAACCGTTGGGGGAGATTATCGCACCCTGGTACTTGCACTATTGAGAAACGAAGCTAGGTCCTTACTGCATGGTGGGCTTCTCAAGCTTACAATTAGTCAGTCTCTCGTATCCAAATCTTCCCAAGGTTTTAAGCGAACGCCGGGGTATGGCCAATCGGTGTGGCTCTACTGTTGTAGAAATATTACCGTGCATGCATATCCCTAAAATGTTGACGATGTTGATATGGTGACCGCACTTCATCATCACCTCCAACTCCGCGCCGAATTGAGCACTCTGCTCTGGGTTAGGCATTCCGGTTAGCGTTTTAGCGGCCACAACGGTTGGACTTTTCGACACCGTTGGAAGGTCGTGGGCCAGTCCTTTGTAGACAATCCCAAATTCACCCTTTCCCAACACCGTGGCACCTGTTGAGGTTGAGATGCACCATACGAAATTTGGTGTACTTATTGATACATATTTACAGATTTCTCAACGTCAGTTAATACAGAAACGATGCAAAACAAATCAATTAGGACCTGACTTGATACCCGAATCATATTTTTTAAAAACAAGAAATCTCATAATCACCAAAAATATAGTCAAATAAGAGTTTTTGAAGCATATTAGCGAGAGTGCAGTCGTCAAAGTTTGCCATCCATTAACAAAATGTATTAAAAAAATGTTGATGAACGAGTTTGAACAAGTGATTAGCCAGAGCTGTCAAGGAAGATTGATCAATAAATTCGGAAATTCGATGACCGCATTTGGCTGAGCGGAAAGCCAGCCGGGCTGTAGACAATGAAAAAACCCTCTTTTTACACTTTGGTTGCGGTCGCATTGTTGCTATTAGCTTACTTAGTTGAAGATTTTGCTTCGGTATCTCCAGCAGACACATGTATCGCGAATAGACCGATCGGAAACCCTCGTCCTGGCTCTCGAACTGGACCGTCCAAAGGTCGGCCGTAAGGTGGACCCTCGTCTCTGTCGCCGGTGCACGCCGACTGCCTTGGAGGAGTCTGCGACGGCGGACGAAGAAAACCAAAAGAAGTACCGCCAGTACTAGCAAGAACAGGGAAATGCTTCCGGTAACAGCTCCCGCGATTAATTTCCCATCTACGTTCCGAAGGGGTCCACGGTTCCGGGACACTCATACAGTAGCGCATGAGAGGTCCACAAACAGAAACCATCTTTGAAGACACACAACCGACACTCCTCGTCGCTCAAGTGGAGATCCGCATAGGCGGAGCCTCTGGCGTCGTCCGCACGGAGGTTGACATTTTTTATCATGTGCGTGATGCTGTCCGTAAGCAATAGATTTCCATTCTCGTTGATGCTGAAATCGGAGATGTATTTGTACCCGTAACCGCGGTTCTCGGTATAACCCACTCCGTAACGAAGAGAGAAGACTGCTGCGCCGTCACAAGCACGGTAGAGCATCATGTTACCGTTTGACTGGATGGTCAGATTGCAGGCGCGATGTTTCGAGTAGACGGTTTTGCCCTGGATTAATTTTTCTCCGGAATTCAGAATTACTGCAAAGAAACGATCCAGTTTAGGAGACACAGTTCATCTTACTTGGTTGATGAACCCCTTCCGCAGTGGGTTTTTTAAAGCAAACTAGAAAACTTGTTTTGGGTATTAGACGATGCGGTATATTTTTGGTACTAGGCAAGACAACCCGGCCCATTTTTGGTATTGACCCTTGACCACCAATGGTACTCCATGGTTTTAGTTTTGTCTATACTGTAGTCTGTAGGGATCAATGGCAAAACAGTATACGAACTTTTAGTTATTAGAACAATAAGCGTTTCGATGACGACACGCCACATTGATCTGTTATACACGCATGTCTGTAGCGGGGCTCACATTCGGACGTGGACCTAAACGTCACTAGTTTTCACTCGAATTTCATTGTTGAACTTTTATGACGTGCAATGGAGCACATACTTACAAGGGAATGCTCGCTACTTATCGGTTCTTCTGAAGCACTTTTAAGATATCATTCAAAAGTCACGAATTTGCCCTATCGACTGGTACCAAAAGCTAGGGCTCAGTAGTTAAATCGAGCACACATGTCGCAAACTGAACAAGCTCCTCCTCTCCATTTGATGTCAATGAGAAACCTGTGCTTGATTGAACGATTGTCGCAGTTGAAACAGTCGAAACTTCTTTGCCTCGGTTTGTTACCGATTGCAATCCTTAAATCAACCAATGTTTGAATTTCCATATAGTGACATGGGTAGGAGGAGCTTGCAAAGTTTGGAAATTGTTCTGCCGATTCAACTGCTGAGCCCTAGTTTTGAGCACCAATCAATAGGGAAAATTCGTACCTTTCAAATGAAACATTCAAACGGTTTCAGTATTAGCGACAAGTAGCGGGCATTCCCTTGTTAGATCAAAAGAGCGGCCCATTATTTTCTAATTCTATAAAACCTTAGATAGACTAATATGTTTAAGACTACAGTCTCAGAAAAAACATACATAGCAGAAAAACGATAATTAAATTTTACTTGTTATGGGACTTACGCATTGCATTTCGCTTTCAGAACACGATACAAGAGTCTAAATGATTGGAATAGTCGGTTTCATAAGAAATCGTTATTTTTTATAGCGTCCTTAGTGAATAGTAATTTTTTGCGAAAAAAACTCTAATAACTAAGAATACATAAGAAAAAATACAACAGTGGTTTTAAGATCTCGATCTGTAGCCCTTCAACTTTTTCTTTTAAAATCTATTCTGAACATATCTTTTACATGCTGTCAAAACTGCTTACTCGACGTACCAATGGCCTCTTCGAAATGGGGTGACGGTGCCGGATGGCATAGCGCGAAACCTCCTGAATTCCAGAGGCAGACACCTTGACGATTTTCAATACACAGAGACCCAGAGTCTTGAACGCGGAGCCGGGCGCCTGCGAACCGCGGAGTGGTGGTGCCGGTGCTCCACAACAAGTACTGGTTCGGGTTGTAGATGGCCAAGTTGCCGTTCTCCTGCATCGTAACGATCTGTGGAGGCTCGCTGTTGTAATTCGTGTCACTCGCCCAAATGGATTTCCCATCGCACTCGCGGTAAAGCACCAAATTCCCGTCTGCTTGCATGGTGAGTCGGGTCACTCGACCGGGAGACCACACAGTATCCCCGACGAAAAGCGAGTCTCCTGACTCGAGCACCTGCAACGTACACAGAGGCAGATATACTTTACCATTTGACACGGTTAGCAGAATTGCTGGTACAGCGCTAGTTTTCATTTCTTCGGAGGTTCAATTCCTCTTGCCAAGTTGAATCAGGCATTACTGTGTGAACTTTTCGACAAATTTAAAGGGCCAATTTAATGTTCTAACAGAGATCGGTACGAGTAAGTTGGCAAAATGATTCTTTTTTTTAAATGAACCTAAAATTCGGTCTTTGATCCCTGATCATTGAAAACTTGGGGGGAGATACGGAAGTTTGATTTCCAAGAACCTCATGAAATTTCACAACATTAAAAAATGTCAGTTTTTCGTTCAATTTTGAGGTTTGCTGTAGTCCACCAATATAAGCTTCCTACTAATGAGGGTAAATGGGTGGTTCAAAACGTTGCAAAACGGTCCAAATTTGATGGAAAAACAGAAGTTTTTGAAAATGTTTTGAATTTCCGGGAGCCCTTGGAAATTAAACGCTCACACCTCACAAGTTTCCAACTGATCAGGGACCAAAGCCCAAGTTTTGGGTCCAAATGCATTTTTTCCCTCTGTGGTAGGGCGCCATCCCGTCCCCGGAGCTGGGTTGAGGGGTACGAGCCTCTGCGTTTTGGTACATATCAGGTTGTGGAGCCAAGTTTCATTTTGAAAACAGTCGCTAAAACTTACGCGAAACAACCGTGCTTAAGTAATTCATCCCCTTATTCTGGTGTCAAGTGTTATTGCGTACAGAGCCTCGTTTAGGATTCCTACAGATCGGAACCAGGTCCCCTCACGACAGAGCCAGGGGGTAGGCAAAAGAGCAAAATGCATTTTTTTCAAAATTGAACCCAAAATTCGGCCTCTTGTCACTGATTATTTTGAAACTTGAAGGGCTGTGGGGTTCTGATTTCTCTGGGCCCCTTGGATTTCAAAGCATTTTCAAAAACATCTGTTTTTCGTTTAAATTTGAAGTTTATTGAGGTCCAATATATTCCTTCTATCGACGAATACAAATGGGAGGTTAAAAACATTCAAGAACGAATATTTCTGAAAAAGTTTTAAAATCCCGGAAGACCTGGAAATCAGATCCACAGACCCCATAAGTTTTAATACGATCAGGGATGGGAGGTCGATTTTTGGGTTAAATCTGGAAAAAAACATTTTGCCCCTCTGTCCATCCCCTGGCGCTGTCATGAGGGGTCCTGGTTCCGACTTGTATGGACCCTAAACAAGATTTTGATTATGTGTGAATAATCACTGAGAGTGTCTCACCGCTTGCAACTCCCGCTCTTGATTTCCCACCCGAGAAGGTGCGGTTGTAATATTGGTGGAGTCAGGGTCCCTTCCAACGTCCACTACACTTGATCCCAACGGGCATTTATACAACGATCGGCTTGAGGTCCAGAGGCAGACACCATTTTTGTACAAGCAGAGAGCGCAGTTGTCGCCAATACGCAAGTCCGTGCCATCTACCGGATCCCATCTTTGACGAGTTTCGACATTCGCGATGGTCTGCATTGCACCATTCGCCCGGTAAACTTGGAGATTTCCGCTGGAGGCAACGCCCATGCTGAGGATCATCGAGGCAGGGACCGCGTGACGGATGGAATACATCTCGACCCCGTCACATGCCCGACGGAGGACCACGTCACCGTCGAGTTGCACAGCTAGACTGCAGGTTTGCCCATTTGATTGCACAGTCATACCAGTCGTCAGCCGCTCCCCGGATTTCAATATCACTGCAACGGAAATAAGTGGGAACAACAATTTAATTTGTTTATGATAAGTCGGGGCTACATGGCTGAATGTTTTGAATGGTGTTAAAAAGGGGCTTAGGCTACAAGTCCGCCTCCCCTTTTCCTTCCTCGTTTTAGTCTCCTCTTACTTTTACAAGTGGTGACCAAAGTTCTTTTGAGTCATCATAACAAATTTGATTATTTTGGAAAGCCCAATTGATCCTTAATCTTTTACTGTAAAAACTTCGAGATTAGAACATTGGTGGAATAAATGGTGCGGCCAAAACCATGGAAGTGACGGTAAAATTGGGCGTTTGGTTTTTCACTCCGCCTCACTCGGGCAATGTCTAATATTTTTAGAGTTTGAACGTTTTTGTGATGAGGAAACAATGAAAAATCTAAAGAAATCAATCCGTATTTTTTCCAGTTAGAGAACATTGGTCAACATCGGAAAATCGAAAAGGGGAGGGGGATTTAAAGCCTAAGCCAAAAAATGTATGAGTTCCAATTTTGGCACAAACATGCAGGTGTCCAAATTGGCACAATGCCTTGTCTACAGACAGCTCCGCGAATCGTTCGATTGTTTTGGACTGGACCGGTGTGCTGAGCTGAAAAATATTGCTATGCTGTGTTACCTTTTGCGACGTCGAATGTACCGGGATAAACCGGGTCGCAGACCCCATAACCTCCCGAGCTCCACAGGCAGCGGGATCCGGGATGTGCCAGGCACAATATACCGTCGTCTTGAACTCTCGATTCAACCCCCGAAAACGGTTGTCCACTGGTATTCGTGCTCCAGACCAGCTGATTGTTTGCTGCGTGCAAAGCCAGGTTGCCGTCGGCCTGCATGGTTAAGACTTGCGCTAATGGTGTGACGCCCTTCGTGTCTGTCTGCCAGGCTGCCTCATTGTCACATTGACGGTGCAGCCGAAGATCCTCGTCCGGCTGCATCCTCAGCTGGACGCTTCGCTGCGGCGACCAGAGCACCTGCCCTACCTGCATGCTCTCCCCGGATCGTAAGACCTGAACAACGGGATGGAGAGACATCTAAATTCATTTGCTTTAGCCCGCTGCAGAGGACTATTTGAAATACGGTTGAAATTGATAACGAATACATGTACTGTCTTAAATAACATCCCAAATTGCGTAACAAAGCAGCTTGTAGCCCTTTTTAGTCCCTGAAGTAAAAAGGTGACCAAACGGAGTACCATTTATGACACCAATTTAATAGACTTAGTTTTTCCAGAGTAATTTGAAAAGTTTGGAAATGGATAAAATTCTGACAGACATTAAAAGCGCTCCATATGCCTGCTTATTGTGCCTTACATAACTCTACATGACCAGACATTCTGAGAGAGGGTCAGTTGTATATCTATTGTGTGTCTGTCGCACGCGCGCATTTAGCGTCTAGACCATGAAACGGCTTATAAGATCTTGCCGCAATCAGCAAAATGTTTGAAACTGTTTAGCATCTGGGAAAAGTTTGAACTCGCTCATGTGTCTCACTCTCATGGGCTATACCAACTTTTGCCAATTTCAAAAAGTGAAATAATTCTGCAAAATCCGTCTCCAAAAGTGAAATAATTATGAAAAATGTTCATTTTAAAAAATTCCGAATCTTCGTTTTCGGGTTCCTGCTCTCCGATTCCGATTGTCAGGAAAAGAAGTTGGAAAGGTATTTGAAAGTGACAAATCAGTTTTCAGATCTGGAATAAGTTGAATACGTTTCGAAATTTTGTCGATCAGGTTACAGGTTGTTTTACGACGTTGCCGCTAATTGCGCGCGTGTTACAGAGCACACAATCAGACGTGCGTTTTGAATCATCTCAACTTAATTCCAACTTCACTTCACTCGTAAATCACGCCTTATTTCACGGCGTGAAGTTGGGCATGACCCAATTACCTTTTTCATAAGTTACGCTCCTTTTCGTGAGTCAAAAACGCCATTTCCGATCTTCACACACGAGATCTAAGATCCGTCCATATTTCAATTAATGAGCGAGTGCGTGAAATGAATTATGGACGGCGTAAAGTTGGAATTAAGTTGGAATGAGTCAGATAGCTCGAGCTCTAATGAGTAGACAATGCACTCCTCTCTATTTGTGTGGTCATCTGGGGCTACGTACCAAGTCAAGTTATAGCCATATACAGCCCTTTCTATTTCGATCTGAAAAGTGTTCCCCTCTCGCTTCAAAAAAAATCTTAATGCACTCACCGAAGACAGCGGGTCAAACGCTTTCCCGCGGGACTTTGTAGTTTGGCCATGCAGTGCCGAAGTTTTTTTTGTCGGTGGCGTGGAGTAGTTGCCCTCATCAGCTGCGATGGAGTGGTGGAGTAGCAGAGCCAGATAGAACGCCAAAGACACGTAGGCGGAAAAGGCCATTTTAAAGTATCTACAAAGATACTAGTAATTTAGGAGTTGCGGGCTTTAGGAGTCCCATCTGAGAGGGTGGAGGGAGGTATTCGAACAAAGGGAAAGAGCAAACAAATGTATTGAGGCTCTACGAGAACAGCAATTGTCGTTTATCCAGAAGGGCGAACTCATAGAAAATCGTATGAATCGAGAAGGCTCTTGGCTGGACCACACACAGCGGTATTCGCGATTTTAAACTGTTATGTGATGAGAAGATTCTCCAAAAGATAATGCCGGTGTGGTCGTCGCGCAATTGCCCATCATGACAAACAGCGCACGGCAAAGTGAACGTCAATTTCCTTGAGTTTGGCTGTGACAAAAAGTTAAGATAATCAGTCGATCACAATTGCGTGACTCAGAATGTGCTTTTGTGTGCTAGACGCGTGCCTCGATCGACATTACCGGTTTCTTTCTTTTTTTTGACAACAGCATAATTGACTCAAAATTTTAAGTCAAATAATTTAGAAACCCTTTGTCTGACCATGGGGTGCGTCTCAAATCTGTATCCAAACCCGTAGCAGTGTCTCAGATTCACGGTTTTAGCAAACTGTTTCTCGAGATCTCGCTTTCCAAACCAAAAATGTACAGCGGTATGGCTCGACACCTTGTCCGTCTCAAATTCGTATCGTACCATACCATCCCGCGGTTTCGCCATAACCATACCTCGAATCTCACCTGTGTATCACATTTTTACGGTTCGGTAAGGAGAAAAATTACCGATTTCCGCTACGTCGTTTCAGTTGATTGGTGGATTGATCTAAGGATCTTAATCAGCTGATTCGTCACAGTGGAATAGCGTTTTAATTTGAGCCGAAGTTTTGATCAAAACTCCTGCATTATGGTTTGGTATGAGTACTGTATACCGTAATGAAATCTCAGTACGCGTTTCGTGAAACTGTTCGAAATTCTGGGTGTCTCATATTCGAACCGTACTAGAGGTTAAAGTTCGTTAAGGTCAGATTCAGATTTGAGACGCACCTCACAGTTATAAACGAAAGTGCTGTAACCGTAACCGCCGTATCTTATTTAACCCTTTAACGGAAACAAATTCATGCAGTAAAACATCCGGACAGACATCCAGTCAGACAAGCTAACCTTTTTTGGAATGTCTCAGTTCCTTTCTGGCGTGTTCGGAAATCATTGAACGTGTTTCCTTGTGGTATTCCTATGAAGTGATAAGAATAGACCAGAGGACTATGTGCGCCGAGACGTCAAATCTAACTACTGTCGATAGAGATTTTGCCGGCTCTTTTTTTTACAGTTACAACCCATGTTACAACTTGCAATGTATGTTCGACAATTGCAACCAATTATTAATGGTAGAAGCGTACGTACAGCATTTAAAATGGCACTATGAAATAAGTAATTCTAAAGAGGTCAGGAAATTTTGGTTCCCCTCTTAATTCAGTTAAAGAAAAAGAGTAGAAGCTTGAGCTTCGTCTCTAACTGGGCGGAGTACCACCAGTGGACGGGGGACCAAAACCACCAGGTGCAGATTCACCACTACCGTATCCGCCTCCGCCAGGAGGTTCGCCAGCTCCATCAAGTCCTCAACCGCCACCACCGGCGTTTGGATTGACCACTCCGCCGTTAGCGGTCAAGGTCGCTGCCGGTGAAATGTTCTGGCTCGGTTGGCTGGCCTTAACATCCACTCCAATAGTGACCCACGCTAGCAGACCGTCCTCGATCTTGCTCCCCAACATCACGTACTGAACGATAGGGTCGTGCTGTCCGGCGGCTCCCTGCGCCAGGATGCTATCCTGAACGTTAGTGGTCAGTGGTTGGGTGTTGGTGTTATAAGGCGATGTTGCTTCGACCCTCGATATGAGATCTTGGTCGAAGAAGAGCTGGCCCACATGTTGGACGGCACCGCCTTTGTAGGTACCGTTCGGGAAGACCGTCCCGTTCAAGTGTGTTAGAATGTGGACATGAGGGGCGCGGCCGTTGTAGTGGCCGGGAAAGGTAGAATGGAACTGCACAACACCCTGGGCGTCGGTTGGTGCGATGCCTCGCAAAAAGGTTGCATTCTGAAAACTAGGCATTGGAACAGACACCGACAATGAAAGAACCAATACTGAACGGACGGGCAGGTGCACGGATAAGCTGGTTAACGGACAGAGGATGGTCGATTAAATGGACGGACGGATGAACGAACAAACGGTCAGATAAACAATTGAATGGACGGAGAAACGTTTGAGAAGTCAGAACACATGGACGGACCAGTGGAGGGTTAGACTGACGAATGGATGGGCAAGCAAACGAACAGATGGCTGGACGGATGAATGCGCGGATGAACATACAAACGGTCAGATAAACAGTCGGATGGACGAGCAAGCGCGCGAAAAGTAAGACAGACGGACGGACCAGTGGAAGGTAGGATGGACGGATGGACGGATGCAAAAACAGACCGTCAAATAAATGGATGGATGAACGGACGGACGAACCAGCGGAAGGTAGGACTGACGGATGAACAGGCATGAAGGCAATCAGATAGACGGACAGGCGGGCGGACGGATGACAGTCTGGTAAACGTTTGGGCGGATAGACGAATGTACGAGCATTTGAACGGACGGATGGACGGTCGATCGGTTGGACGAGCAAGCAAACAAACACAGACAGTCAGCGGCACAGACTGACATTAGAGGGAATTCTTACAAGGTTGCTCGCGTCATTGGAGTTGCCGTTTCCGCCAGCGACAACCCCAGAGTAAACGCCAGTCGAATTGCAGTGCCACCAGTCAAGATA
Source organism: Hypsibius dujardini (assembly GCA_001579985.1). Lineage (NCBI taxonomy): Eukaryota > Metazoa > Tardigrada > Eutardigrada > Parachela > Hypsibiidae > Hypsibius > Hypsibius dujardini. Next base: position 11,257 of record LRSR01011482.1, read on the forward strand.
CATATTCGGAATGGGTTTGCAAGTGTTAATATCGACCACCTGAATGTCGACAAACAGACTGATCCCCGTTTGCGATTCCCGAACGTCCGCTCTGATCAGTTCACCATCGATGTAGTAAGGACCCTGCGTCACTTCCGGCACGAGGACACACACCGGGCTACCAGTGAAGAGCTCATCCTTGGTGGCAGACGTGAGCCCAGACTTGTTCGAGAGGTGGTTGGTATTTAAGGCAGTGGCAACATCTCTGGAAGATTTCGCTTCGAGAAACCTGTCTAACATAACATAAAACCCCAATAACGCAATATCCTTTGTGTAATATGGGTCTCGAAGCTTACTTTGGTCAATGGAAAGACGCGCCATCAGCTCGAATCGCCGTTCAGCGGCCCGTTTCTGTAGACTCCGGGATTCCCTCATGTCCTCACAGTGTCCGTAAGAGATTAAAGACTTTTCCATGAAGGTCTCCCGGGTGGCCGCGGTTTCAGTGTTGACGTCGTTGGCAGTCCCCGGATGGGCCCAAGTACCTGTACTCCCTACATACAGAACAATGGCAAGTGTAGCCAAAATTTTTGCCATTTTTCTAGCCTTAAAAAATTAGGCTAGTCCATCGATCTCTCCACAGAATTCTTGCTTTTTAACTGCTACGCTTTTGGTGAGAAAATATATATCCTCCACTTCACTTTCTCAAAGATAAGCGAACGATCGACATCTCATACCGCCAGCTATGTGACATTGCGTATATATATATATATAGTATTACATACATTGGATATAGATCAATCATCACAGATTTTGCTGATGTTAATAAAACAACAACGTTTGCTCGCACGGTATGAAGCGTGCGGCAGTTTGGAGCTTTCACGAAGTGCGAAGAGAGAGTGATCGTGTGAGGAGACCCCGCGGAGTCAGCGCTGAAAAATAAAATATCCGTGTGCGCATGACTTTCGTATTGGTTTTCTGACCCCAACCTTGGACGTATACGTATGTACGTTCGAATTCTATAAAAAGTATTTTTTTCACGGCCGTCATCCGTAATTGTTCGCTGAACTGCCGAGGTAGACTGAAAATGTCGGCGAGTGTAATGGCGCCGTGTGCGTTGGTATAGTTTCTGCGCTACTGCATGGGCATGAAAATAGTCGGTCTGAATGGCAAAAATGCAAAGGGAAATTATTGCTCGCCTGCCCCCTGCCCATCTATCAGTAGCTTATTGTAAGGGTTTTTCTATCTGAAGAGTGTCGACTTCTATTTACGTAGCCATGCGTCGAATAACCCACGACTGGTTCGCCGCAAAAAAAAACCAATGCGTCCAGATTGATTCCTGTACATAAGTATATCCTGGAAAATATAGTGAACTGTCTGAAAAAATTAGACATTATCACACTTCAATTTTTCATGCAGTAGACGTGGTCAAGTGAAGCAAAACACAGCTTTCGTCGAAAGTGGCTAAAAGAATTTACTTAGCAATCGAAGTCATGTTTAAAACGGCAAATATCCACCCGACATCCGTCCGGATATATTGAACCTAGCACCGAACGATTCCAAAATTACGATCGAAGAATCAATCGAGCAATGATCAAAATTGATGCACATCGACCTTATCATTATCAGCATTATCAGGAGTTCCCATGTAAACTTATGAGAACAGAGTTCAGTTTAATTTTAAAGTCCAATTAAGAGAAATTATCTAAGGTATACACACCTGCGGTCAATGGTACATTAAAAATAATCTAATAAGGTAAGATACACGTACATTCCCGGTTCGGCTTCAATCCTTCACCAAAACTTGAGCTTCAAACCGAAAGGCTCGAACAAATAAATAGTGAGAGGTCCAAGGTTTCCGATTGGGAAGCTAAATAATATAACAACTGATACAGCAAATGACGTTGGTCCTGATAAAGCCCTTGAGACGTCTCTCAGAGGATGGCATAGGTCACCTAGATAAATGAATGCAAGTAACCGCGGTCCTGTGTGTTTTGGTTATGATGTGTAAACATGTAGGGTAATTGTTGGGACAAAGGTCGTCAGTGTATCTGAACATGAGTCTACCCTTTGTCCGATAAGGTATCATTAAGGTTGGGCCTTCCAATACTGTATCCGGTTTTCCTATTCCTATAAAAGCATCCAGCATACACAGCTTCAGTTCCATATCATTGAGACATCTTAACATTTCAAGGCAAACTTCCTACATTTGCACCTATACAGAATATTTTGCTACTCTAATACTAAAGTTAGCTCCCGCTCTGCAAGAATGTCGAAGCTTCTTTTCTTAGCAGCGGCGGTCTGCGCGTCTATCCTTTTCTCATCACAAGCAGGTATGCACTAGGTGGTTTATGTCAAAGTTGCAAAAGAGACATGTAAATATAACTTTATATTGCCTAATAACCCGGTTGTTTTCTCTGTTTTAGTTGAAGAGGTTTCCGCGGAAAGCCGGGGCATCAACATCAACACCTGCGGCTGCCCCATTGTCACGGCGTGCCACCTTAGATGTCGGGACCGGGCAGGGTCCAACTACACGTCCGGGACTTGTCACCGTCACTTGTTCGGATCGGCTTGCAAGTGCCACAACATTGAACTTGGCGTGTTGGATGAGGCCATTCTGTGTCCGTTCTGATCAAATAAATTCACTTCAGCTAGACCTAAATACAGTGTGCAGCCATTCCGCACACTTCTTTTACTCTTTCAGCTTTTCGGCATCCTTCCGATTTTTGTTTCTCAGTAGAGTATTAGTAGAATGACTTTGAACATTTTTATTCATGGGAAGAATGTACTAAATGACATTAGAAAATTTGAAAACGGGCCCACACACCGACTTTAGGCGTAACGTTCTTATTGCCTAACAAGTGAATGCTCGCTACTTGTCGTTTCTTGTGAGGCACTTTGAAAGTCTCATTCAAAAGCCACGAATTCATCCTGTCAACTGATACCGAAAGCTAGGGCTCAGCAGTTGACTCGGGAACACACGTTACAAACACAATAAGCTCCTCCTCTCCATTTGATGTCAATGAGTAACCTGTGCTTGATTGAACGATTGTCGCAGCTGAAGCAGTCGATAACTTCTTTGCCGCGGTTGGTTATCGATTGCAATCGTTCAGTCAACCAATCTTTCGATTTCCATATATATGTTGGCATGGGTAGAAGATGCTTTCGAAGTTGAAAACTGCTCATCCGATTCAACTGCTGAGCCCTAGCTTTTGGCACCAATAGACAGGGAATATTCGTACCTTTTCAATGATACCTGCAAACTGTTTAAAAATACGCGACAACCGATCATTCCCTTGTACGACATGACGACTTGCAGCTTCTCCGTGATTTGCAGCCCAGGGATTATTTTAGTGTGTGACATTACGCAAAACGTGTGAGATTAAAACGATTTGTGTGAGATTAAATAGCCTTAATGTTACACATTTTTTGGAATTAATATTGCAGTTGCCAGGATCTTCAACTAAAAGTGTTTCGTTCCTTAACATTCCTAGTTTTCGTATGCTAGATTCAGTGATGAGAACGAGGGCAAGCGCGAGCTTAAGAAATTCTGACCGGTTTGTGTTACATTAAAAATTCCCTTAAAATAATCCCTGTTGCAGCCTACAAATTGGGCAAAGCGCATAGGGTTCTTGCGCAACCCAAACAACAAAATATGTGCCTTCACGGTAAGAAATTAAGTCTGTCAAAAGTCTTGCCTCCTGCAGTCGCTCCGTTTCCTTCACACGAAATTGCGGCGTTGCACAATAGTATTTAGTATTTTTAGTATATTTTTTCGAAAGCAGACACTCTTTTTAAGGGATAAACAAGTATGGTTGCAGGCAAAATTGCATCACAAACGCGAAGAGATTTTCTGCTAAAAGAGGACAAGAGATTCACAACTCCGCAGATCAGACAACGAGAGATCACTATACAAATTTCTACAGTCCAAATGTTCCTTTGATGTTAATAATTTTTGCAGGGAAACTTATTTAAACTGTAATTGAATGCTAATAATATATATATGGAAAGGTGCATCTCGGCTTCGCCATGGCTGGCACACCGGGTACTCATAAGAAACTTACTCGCCGATGATCGGTTCTCTTGTTTTCAGTTCAATAGCAAAACACCAGTGCATAGAGCTTCTTATTGACAATCTATTCCAGGATCTTTGAGACAAAGACTCGTTTACGGTCCTTGTAAGTGGGAACCAGAATCCCTTATGGTCGAGCCAGGGTTGAGCAAAGGGGCAAAATTTATGTTTTTTTGTGTAGGTCAAAACACTCAAGGGTGGTCTCAAATCTATGGAAAAACTCATGTTTTTCAAAAATTTTGAATTTCAGGGCCCCTAGGAATCAAACTGTCACACCTCCACAAGAATCAAAATAGTCAGGAACAAGAAGAAGAATTTTGAGTTCAGTTTCGAGAAAAAAGAATATATTTTGCCTCTTCGCTCACCCCCCCCCCTGCTGGCACTGCCATGAGGGGTCCTGGTACCGACTTGTGAGGACCCCAAACAAGCCTCTGGCAGTTTTGGAGTTATCAGAGTCACACGTTATTTGGGGTGCGTTACTACGCTTGGAAATCTTAGCGGCTCCCGGACAGGGAGTTTTTTCGTTGGGTGCCACCCCCCTCCCCCGGCCGGTGCCCAGGATTGAGATGTCTCATACACTTTTATGGTGATGGCGTATTGTATGATAGTGGCGTATTTGTAGATGTAGCATGGTCCTCCAAGAATGGCCAAATATTCACATTACACGTCCAGACTCCAGAACACCCACCTTACAATGCGATTTAATATTCCCACAGCGGCAATTAAATGTTCCTACAGAGGCTACGGTATGCTATTTTACGTTTTTATAGTATTTTTATACGGCAAGAATACACAACTAATTTTCATCAGCCAGCTTAAACGTACCACTTCTCACAAAGAATGCACTCGCTTATTATTCAAAACTATATTGTGACAAAACAGGAAGAATAGTAGGAAGTTGTTTTCAACAGAACGACCTACCCCGTAAGCCTGGCTTGCCATGCTGCGCTAAAACTTTTAAGTAAGGACACACATTTTTGGAATGTCTGTAAAGGAATCACAAGAAACCTCTTTCCATCCGGGGTTTTCTTGTGCTTTGGGAAAAAAGTCCAATTTGTAGTTTATCTCACACTTTACAGATTCTTGATAAGAAATATGTCTTCGATAGAATTTATGGTGGGTATAATTCATCAAATTGATTACCTTTTAACCTTGCCCCGGAATTTAATCGCTGTTACCATCCGCAGGGTGCAATGTTTGGAAACCTATTCTTGTACCCTTGTACCCTTGTACAAGGGTAATCATTACTCCGAGTGAACGCGTAAACTCGGTTCGGTAACTTCATTTAGAGAAGACATAGGTGACTGATAAGAATGACCATGGACCGATCCCTGTAATGTTTACCTTGATAACCTGAAATGCTATTGTTTGCCCTGGCAAAGGTCGTCAGGCTATGATTATTAAGGTCTACCCTTTGAGCAGTACGCATCTTTAAAGATATCAAACTATGAAAAGTTATATAAAACCAACCAAGTTTACGTGCCTTTCCATCACTACCTATCTCACGGTTTCTTTGCAACAGTCAGATTCTTCGCTACAACCGCGCTATAATCCCCCCGCCCAACTCTAACAAGATGTCCAAATTACTCATTTTGGCCGCAGTGGTTGCCGCTGTCGTTCTTTTCTCATCCCAAGCCGGTATGCAATGACTTATTATTATGATACACATGGATGTAAGCGTATTTTTTGTCAATGATTTCACTCAAACACACAACACAATATCTTTTTGTAATAATGTAGTTGAGGAGGTCGCAGCAGAGAGCCGCGGCATCAACATCTGTGGTTGCCCCCTGTTCCCCACGATTTGCCATGCCAGATGCATTCGAGAAGTAACGGGAAACTGGACGGAAGGCCGCTGTCAGCGTACCGGCTTATTCGGCATTGCCTACTGCCAGTGCCGCAATAACCAGACCCTGTTGACTGGTGTCCCATTAGTGGAGTGCGTTTGAATCGCAAACTCGATAAGTGCAACCAAGAGTTGTATCCTTTCCTATTGATGATTGTTCATCGCGTATGCCTGATAAGGGTACAGATCGACATCAATGTGTATTCAGTTCCAAAATGGTTGTTTTAGCCCTACAATTTTCGGGTCCAAAAGAAAATACAGTACCAAGTTCGAGTTTACCTCTGCTTTGCAAACCGCTTCGACCGACGCGCATTACGACCAAGACTTTTGCCAAGACTTTTGTGGCCGTGCCCGTATATCAATCTAACATAGCCACAATGTTTATTTTTCGCTTTTCGTTTTTTAAAAAAATCGAATTTTCAATTTATTGGTAAGATTATTGCAGCATTTGCTTATCCAATTCATTGTCAATTCTGGAAACTCAAATTGTAGACAAATAATGATGGGAAAATATGCGAAGGTCGCCGGTGCGCAGCATTTCCGGTCAATCAGAACTTGCGCGGCATTAAGCTGCTGACCTCGTAATCGTACTGGCACATTTTTTACACGTAAGCGCCTAACACAGTGCCACTCTCATATTCCATACTTCCATACGTATGTGTGATACAATATGAAAGATGGCAATGAACGAGGAGCGATGAACAATGGAAGCCATTATGAGAAATTCAACAACAAAATTAAGAATTTAAATTTTAAATTAAATTTTAAATTAAACTAAAATTATATTATTGAGATACCGCAACATTAAGAAGTGATTGTGAACAACCTATCCATGGTCTGTCGTTAGAGTCCGGAAATCAGACGATTGCTGCTACATCTGGGAGATTTAAAACTGCTACAGGAAGAAGCGTACAGTACTTCATCAAACCAGTCTATAACAGCTGACAAGGGATGATGTATTATATCCAAAAAATATATATATATACATCGCCCATATCTGAAATCTTTTGGTCACATGTTTTTGTTTTCAATGTTCCTATACTTATGATGATTCTGAATATACAGAATCTGCATGTATTGTCAGTGTGGTCCCAAGAATTTTTTGACATAGTTCCTATATTTGAAAAAATGCTGGAGGATTATTACACTTCTTTTAATTTTCGCTGTAAAAATTCGATTTCATATAAACAATTTTGTTAAACATATTTCGACGCTATCCCAACTGAAATTGTATTTAGAATGGATTTGCATCGGCTGAACTGTGTTTCGGTGTCAAGGGGCGTAGTCAAAACTATTTCCCGGACCTGCACTCATAAATTTACGACCAGTTTCAGTACTGAGAAAGCTCCGTCACCTCACATCAAAGAGAAGTTCGACTGATGTGAATCGATTCTAAACTGAATTTTAGTTGGGTTGAAAATAGTTTCGTAAAAATGGTATTTTTACAGTGAAAATCCAAGGAAGTAGATTCTTCCAGTGTTTTGGCAAATTTAAAATTATGTAACACAAATTCTTGGGACCATGCAGCGGAAAAACTATCGCCCAACAGACCGGTTTGCCGATTTTTTATACAGAATATAAATTTACCAACCTCCGACATAAGTTGTGTCTCAGAAAATTATATCGGCATCACTGCACATCCGGCGAAGAGAAACTTCTACAAAATTACACAGGTAATACTAAAGAATACTACAAACTTTACTGTTAGTGATCCGGACACCGGCCCGACCGACGGTCTTCTTCAGCGCTTGTTCGCGCCGCAGCTGGCCGACCGCCGAAGTGAAGACCTCCCGATTGAAGAGTCCCGCACACAGCTCCACATCCGGCAAGGCCCTCACCTGCGGCCGGATCTTCACGTCAAAGACTCCGTAGACCGGCCGATGATCGCTGGTCTTCACCTCGTTTGCGGATTGGTACCACCGGCAGGTGATGGGATTGCCCGGTCCGTTGGACCGAAACAGGATGCGATCGGTGTAGGACGGGGTCCGCTGCTTCGAGGACCGATCGTAATGGTCCGAGTTGAGGTCGAACTTGTAGGTCGGCAGGAAGGAGATGGGATGCTCGTTGAAGTCGTGTACGATACTGGCGACCTTGTGCTTGCCCAACTGATCCCATGCCAACAGCTTCTGAAGATGCTCGTTGCCGTTGTCCTCGGCCTGCACCACCGAGCTCATCTCGCTGATGGTGTTTTCCACGTTGGCGCGGGTCTCCGCCAGCCGGAAGTTGAAGTCGCCGAACCAGAAGACGTAGTCGATCGCGTCGAACCGGTTCGCCAGGCCCTTGGTCGCCTCCAGGCTATGGGGAATGACGAGTTCTCTACGGAGACGCGGCGAGACGGAGGAAAAATGTAAAGGAAAAGGTTAATTCTAATTTCCTCATTACTTACGCCTGTTGGGAGGACGGTAAATGGGTCTAATTTAGCATGAAATTATTTCCCACTTTTTTTTCAGTACCTGTAGATGCGATTGAGCTGACTGATCCGGACGTCGAGGCTTTCGGCGGAATGGCCGGCCGTCAAGTGCGACGTCATCACCATGATGGACGAGCCGAAGAGGCAGAAGAAGGCCCCGACAAAGCCTTTGCTGTTTTTGGAGTTAATCAGGCGGAGGTGGTAGCGCGAGATGAGGGGTTTGGTGCAGAACCAGATCAGGTCGCGCCGGATGAACAAGCTGATGTGGATGGTGCCGACAGCCTCAGAGGCCAAGAGGATGTGGCTGAGCCCGATCGTCTTCTGCAGGTCCACCTCCCAGGTTTTAAACTCAGGGATGCCCTCTTGGATGCCGACGGCATACAGGTCGCAGCGTTGCGCCGCGAAGGAGTCCCGGGGGAAGAGGAAGTCCCGGAGGTTGCTGAATTCGGCTACGTGGAATCAAAATGGGAAACACCGTGTGAAGACAATTATGGAGGATAATCAAATTATGGCAAGTAAAAGGGAGTGTAGGTCATATGAAACGCAGAAAAAGGTGGATGGGTGTGAGGTAAACGAAGAGATGCAGATAGGATGATACCAGCCCGACGGATATCTGGACATTGACTGATTAAGGCAGGCAGGCAGGTAGACAAAAAAACGGGCAGACAGGCAGGCAGACAGACAAACAGACAGACAGACAGACAGACAGACAGACAGACAAACAGACAGACAGGGACAGCCGGATGAACAAATTCATTGGAACGGTAAACCAAGGCCTACAAACAAACCTTGTCCATTCACATTCCAAGTGCCGACAAAAATCCGCAACCTATGGTTCGGCAAGTGCTTATTCAGCTCCTCCAGCCCGAACAGCTGGTCCACATTCTGCGCCTGACTCGGCACCAACGTCTTCCAATCCTCAATCACCACCGACGATTGCACCACACTCTCCGTCCCGTCCAACGGCCTCTCCGCCAACGACAACCGCCGTTGATCCGACTCCGTCAGCCAAATCTGCGAGCCATTCCGCGAGGACGCCAAGACGTCCTGCAGGGGGTCGACATACACCGCCTCCCCGTGAATACTACCGTTAGCAGGGTCGTTCGGAGGTGTTGCCGTGCCATTTATTTCCGGTGGCAGGTGCAGATGGTGTCCGTTCATCATCATCATCGGCTCCACCGCAATATGGAGCACCTGCTCCGCGGTCGTCCGACGAGCCGACAGCGCATCGGTCGAGGACGGAGACGGAACCACAGCCTCCGGATTGCCTCCTCCACCGCCGGAGAGACTCTCCTCCCGTTCGACATACTTCCGCAGGACCGTCTTCCGCTTCGGCGGGGTTCGCGTCGTCGTCGGAGTGGTGACCTTATCTGGGATGGTCGTCATTGGGACGACGGGCTCTCCGCTGCACATAGCGAGTAATTGTGCCCCGGTTCGAAATTTTGGAGAGAGAAGAAAGCGAAACAACGCGCGCAAGGAGATTATTGTGATCTTTAAAAATTCCCGGGAATGATGTTTACGGTACACTTTACGTGCGGTGTCAGTGTGTGTGTACATGGTATGTGTGGTGATTGCGCAGGGTTTACAGGTAAATACCCCTCGCGGAAGAGGTCTCGTGAGAGCGATGTACCTGTAAAGCTGCTAGAGAGGAGAGGAGCCGACTGGGGAAAACCGGTCGATAATTTGAGGCTCTCTCTCGACTCTCGAGCGCAGCCCCGCGAACCACCATCCGCGGGATAGATGGATGGAATGCAACGGATGAGGCACCGGAAGTGACTTCACCTGGTTGATCGATTGTGTGCGGAGATCCCCCGTCGAGGAGGGTAGGTTCCTCCTTGGTCTCGACGGCTGATCTCTGTAGTAGAAACCCGACGTGAGTGCATGACTAATCCACGAGATGCCGGCTAATATTCAAGAAGGTCGCGCTCACAGGTGTTCTCCCCCTCCCCCTCGCGGCAAAATCAATATCAGGCCAGCGTGATTTAAATGTCATTTAAATCAAACATTTTACATTCGACTCTGTAGACCACATATTAATTTAACTTAAATAGCGTTTTTAGCCTGGAACTGTATTCTTAACCGGTTACGTCAAAGAAAGACTAGTAGAATTTAAAAACTAAAACCATCGGTGCTGGAAGTGAAAGAGAGGGCACGATTGACTGACTGGAAAGTTTCAGCAGTCTGAATGGATTGAAAGATCACACGTGAGGGGGTACTCATTTAACCGCAACAGAAATTCCGCAAAAACGGTTTAACCTTAAGGGAAACACGGTTGTCCGGAATGACAATGATGAGGAAACCGACAACAATCAGCCCGCTGCCGAGCATCTCCAGATGGGTGAACTTCACTCCGCGGATCCAGATATCGATCACTGAAATAAAAAAATAACTGCTGTTGAAGATGACTTGCACAGGGTGCTGGTACCATGTAGGCAGGGTCCATAAAGGAGTTCACTTATAATTTAACTTTATGACCCTTTCCGTATCAATCAGGGAGTGAAAGAGATTTATCGATTGCGCCTAGATCGGAAATGATCGACCCTATGTCAAGGGCTGTTTCTGCGACAAGAGTATACAAAGGCAGCAACGAAAGAAAAAAAACACACAGTCAGGCATACAGACAAGAGGGCAGACAAAGAGACAGGAAGATAGACATGCAGGCACGCAGACTGACAGATAGATAGGCAAATGAACAGACATGCAGACAGACAGACAGACAGATCAGACAGAGACAGACAGACAAACAAGACAAACAGACAAAAAGACAGACAGTCGGACAGACACGCAGATAAGCAGGCAGGCACACACAGGCAGAAAAGTAGTAATAACCAAAACAGAAGCAAACGTAAACTATTGCAAATTCAGAGCAACTCACCGACATTTAGCGGGATGCGTAGAAGACTGCCGAAAGACATCAACAGAGGAGTCGCCAGACCAATGCCAAAATTCATGCACATGGCCGTCGCTAAAAATTCCAAACCACAATAAGAATAGCCTGATGTCAAGTATCCAGTTACCCGTACAGCCGAGGCCGGCTCAGCACTTACTCCAAGAACAAGCAACCGAACAAAGCAGCAACGCCCATGGCACCGTCTTCCATTCCCAGATTTCTACCCCGGACAGCTTCGTCCATAGGGGCAACCACCAGAAGATAGTAAGCATGTACAAGGAACTTGAACTCATAAAGCAGCAACACTGTCCGAAAGATATTTTGTTGAAGATCACTTTGTAGTATGTCTGGAAAGGTAACAAAGGTAACGTCAAGCCCTCATTAACCCGGCATTTTCTGTTCTCCGGATAGGCAGAATATTTAAACCAGAATAGATCTATAGACCCCGGAATTAATTATACGTACAATGTTAAAAGAAAACATAGTGGTCGAAAGCATGACCAGTCCGATTCCGGTGGCCGAACTCGAATGAAAGCCCTTGGCGTATGCAATCAGACCAACACCGCTCAGCGATACAAAAACCGCAATAACCTGAAAGAAACAGTTTACAAGTAAACTGACAACAAAAATATGAACAAAGCAAGAAATCGAACCACCTTTATCATTAGCACTTTGTGTCGCAAAAAAACCACTGCGATAAAATACACCAGAGCCACTGCAAAAATAGAACCGTCCGAAACATGAATTACTGCGTAATGTAATTCAACAGTTAATGCTTGATTTAATCATTACTCATCGATGGCCGGTTATTAGTGTTCTTCTTTAAATAAAGCGCAGATAAATGGTAAAATTAAAATAAAATAAAAGTAATCCTTCAACTCGTTAGCAAATTTTAATTAGAAGAATGATGTCATGGTAAAAAAACACACCAGCATTCCAATACTAAAAGAAAAGATTTGAAGTAAGACTTGTAAAACGTTTAAATGAAATAAGTTTGATTAAAAGTAAAAGTAAAAGTACAATTATCCTAATTAAATTCAAAGTTTATTTTTCCCTTGGTTCTTCAAACGGCAGCCTTGCTCGATTTAATTTGATTTCTCAAATACCTAACAACTGACATACCTTGAGTGGTTCCAACCGCAGTCACCTCCGACACGGTGGCATATGATACGGCCATAAAAATCAGCGACATGACCAGCACGATAAAGGACGTTAGTATTCCGATGCTCCTAATCACAAAGATAGGTAAGGGGTCGCACGATTTGAAGATGGAAGTGTTCCTAAAACGCAAGCATACACTCATTATAATACACAGGTAAAGTGACCAATCAATCAAACGTCACAAACGACAAAAACCTCAAAATCCTTCCCATCGCTACGGAACTTCCTCGAGATCGCGCCACAATCCACACCGTTATCACGTAAACCGGCAACGTAAAAAGCCGAATGATATTTCCGGTAAATAATATAAAAAATGGTGCGTTGAAGGAATCGCTGAAAACGTTCTTCAACAGCTGTTGATCGAGGACGGCACTGCAAACGCCGAGCAACAGCACCGCGACGGCTAGGCCTATTTTGGACTTTTCCTGCGACGCGGGTAATTCCACAATCGGGACGCCACATGGTGCAGCTGATGCCTGGATGGTCTCTGTGTGAAATAAAAAAGAGTGGCGTGGATCGGACTGAGTGCGAATGAGGAGGAGCCGGCGACCCGGAATGTACCTTCGTCAACGGGATTGTCTAACTCATCGTCGACTTTGCCATTTTCCCCTCGAGCCGCTGTTCTGGTCAGTGAATATCGCAAACATTCATTCGAAGCCACATTATCTGCGGGATATCACGAAAATGAAATCGAAGAAATTGTCTGACAACTGAGTGAGTGCGAGGCGACGAACTAACCATCATCCGAGTACTGCTTGAAGACGTCTCTTTCCCCAGGGTGCTCGCACTCATCCGGCTTGCCGCTGCGGATACTGGAATGGCGCCGCTTGGCATCAAGGTCGAGGGCAAAGTCCAAATCGGTTAAGGAGATAGTCATATTGTGGTTGCCACAGTGACAAAAAAGTTATTGAAAAATCAAAATTTATTCACCTAAGAAAAGGAAGCGGCGTCAAGAGTATCGTAATCTAAGTTGCCACTAAAATAATACATTTGCCTTAAAGTGTACCACTCAAAATTTAAATTTAGATAAATATACCCTGTTGGTTAATTAGAAAAGGTTTATATTATTCCTCGTTGCAGTAAAACGTAATAAAATAAATATGGATACAATGTTTCCTCCGAATATCACGATCAGCTGTTGATTGAACGGCTGTTGAACGCCTGATTGGCCAATTTTTCAATGCTGGAGAGGTGGATTGCTAATTGGGCAACTCGTTTCCATTCGTTAATTTTAGTTATACGCATTTCTCATTGGTCTGATTGATTTTGATTTTCAAGCGAAAGCCCATTCACAAGAATCACAAGACTACACCAGACAGAAGGGGCGGGCCATTTTGCGTTTGTTTTGACTGGATCCGCACGATCGACGGCACATACTGTCTTATCCAGTCAAAAGCAGCCACAAGACTCCTGCAGGGGAAACAGAAGTAGTTTGATTTTGAATTGTTTTTATGCCATTGTCTGCACCCTATATCGCCCCAATTAGCACGTAATGCCGCGGAATAAACGGATGAATAAATCTGGTCCGTCGCCAGCCTAGAGAAGTAGTACGAGGGTAGATGTGGAGAAGCCGGCTGTTTCGTTCTATCCAAGTATCCATGGTTCATCCTCAAAAGTCGAAACATTTTATTCACCGGCTCCGCCAAAGGGAAACTTAATTTAAACTTAGACAGATAGAATTTAGAAACCAAAACCACCGGGTCATGAGAGTGAAAGAAAGAGAGCATGATTGACTGACTTAGAAGATTCGTTAATTTGATTAGATTGAAAGATCATTTGTGAGGCTACTGAGCTAACCGCAGCAGAGATTCTGGAATAAAGGTTTAATCTTCAAGGAAACACGGTTGTCCGGAATGACAATGATGAGGAAGCCGACAATAATCAGCACGCTGCCGAGCATCTCCAGCTGAGTGAACTCCACGCCGCGGATCCAGATATCGATCACTGTCAAAACAGGAAACTGTTGATTACTTACGATAATACGATAATATATGCGCAGAGTGGTACTACAGTATAGGCCGCATACAGTCAGCCCCAAGAAAACCTCTCCTTGCACAACATAGACTTTTTGCGCATAGAAAGAGATGTGGTGCGACAAGTGTGCCAATAGAATGTTCTCGAAATTACGTATTGCAGGTTATTCAACCGTGTGGCTCACCAAAAATTAGCTTATCACGCGATCTCGAAAAACAAAGAGCAATTTACCTATATACAGTATTCCAATAACTGATGACTTAACCGCAGGGAAACTGCCCACAGTAATCGAATTCGAATTCTTATCAGCTGTTTTTGCAGTTGTTCATGACTGCTTTTTTTCTGCCGTTGCTATCGCTCTTGATTGGCTTGATTTAGTAAAGTTGTTGTTCAAAATGATCAACGAAAGGCGAATTCCTCCTGAAGCAGCAATGGCAGTTCATACTGCAGGACTCCATGCCTGCACGGATTGATAAATTTGTGCAGGATTCCTGATTTCGATTGGGGTATTGAGGTTCAACGTTTTAAATTCTAGTTACTAACCTTTTTTTTCAATATATCTGTGATGTTTAAATTTCCTGGTTCCGAAGTTGTTTTTTTTTCTCATTGTTTGAATTGTTTAAATTTTTATTCCTGTTATCTAATTTTTTTATTCCTTGCCTATTCGTGTTTTGATTCGAAATACAATGTATGATTATGCATAACGTGTACACTACATGTCCTGATTGGTCGTACAGAAACGGTGAAATTTAGGGCGGAGTTTTCAGTCAGTTTGAACAGCAAAAGTCACGTGATGAGTTCTTTTGGGGCTGACTGTACAGTAGTTCCTCGGTTATTTGACTTGATGGAGTTGAACTGATTTATCGATTGCGCTTAGTTCGGAAACGATTGCTCCTAATTCAAGGGTTTTTTTCTGTGGCAAGCACGTATACAGGCAGCAAAGGATTCAATGGAATAAAACGCATGCAGACAAAAGAGCGACAGACAAATAGGACAGACAAGCAAACAGGCAGATGTACTATTGACAGACTTACAATAGAGTGATAGACAAACAAAATAGGCAGGCAGACAGGCAGACAGACAGTCAGACAGATGAACAGACAGACACAAAACAGGACTATTACGCCTCCAAAAATCAGACCAACTTTTCAACTTACCCACATTTAGCGGAATGCGTAGAAGACTGCCGAAAGACATCAGCAGGGGAGTGGCCAGACCAAGGCCAAAATTCATGGACATAGACGACGCTAAAAAGTCGAAACCATAATGAGAAGAGATTGATCAAGGAACCAGTTACCTGCAGAGCCACAGCCGGAGGCGGGACTTAAGCTCAAACACTCACTCCAAGAACAAGCAACCGAACAGAGCAGCAACGCCCAGGGTACCGTCTTCCATTCCCAGATTTCCACGCCGGATAACTTCGTCCATAGGGGCAACCACCAGAAGACCGCGAGCATGTACAAGGAAGTTGCGCTTAGAAAGCAGCAACACTGTCCGAAGGATATCTTGTTGTAGATAACTTTATAGTATGTCTGGAATGCATGAAAGGTAATGTCAGTAACAGTAGTACATCAAGTCGTCATTTTTTTTCTCATTCCTACTCATAAGTACAGCAGAATAGAGCTATAGACTTCTGAATGAAATATGCGTACAATGTTAAAAGAAAACATGATTGTTGAAAGCATGACCAGTCCGATTCCGGTGGCCGAACTCGAATGGAAGCCTTTGGCGTATGCAATCAGACCAACACCGCTCAGCGATACAACTACCGCAAAGACCTGTAAAGAAAAGAGTTAAAAATAACAGCGAGGAAAATGAAATTAAAAACCCGTTACCTTTATTATTAGCACTTTATGACGCAGAAAGACTACTGCGATAAAATACACCAGAGCCACTGCAAAGAAAGTAACAGTCGAAGGTACTGTGTGAGATACTCTGTAATGTAACAATCTATGATTGATTGGATTGTTACCGATCGAAAACTGATACGTTACTATTCTAAACAACACATGAAAGTGCGAAAACTAAACCAAAAAACGAATACAGTAAGCATTCAATTCACTGGCGAATCTCAGCTAAAAGTAAAACACGCTAAAAAGAAACAAGAAGCCAGCATTCCAATATCAAAAAGCTGGGATCTCAAATTATTTTCATATCTCAAAGATAACGTATAAATTAAATTAAATTAAGTAAAAGTAAACGTAAATATAAATGTAAAGATAACATGTTTCGAAATGTATTAACAGTGAGTAGTTCTGCATTTGTCTTGGTTCCCCATGATATATTGTTCGATTTCATTTGGTTTGTTAAATATATAATAATTACATACCTTGAGTAGTTCCAACCGCAGTTACCTCTGACACAGTGGCATACGATACGGCCATAAAAACCAGCGACATGATCAGCACGATAAAAGACGTTATTATTCCGATGCTTCTAATCACGAAGATAGGTAAAGGATCGCGTGATTTGAAAACCGACGTATCCCTAAAAGAACAAAAAAACCCATCACAATTCTCCAGTAAAGTGACCAATCAATCAAACGGTCACAAACGGCAGAAACCTCAAAATCCTTCCCAACGCCGCGGGACGTCCTCGAGATCGCGCCACAATCCACACCGTCATCACGTAAACCGGCAACGTAAAAAGCCGAATGATATTTCCGGTAAATAATATAAAAAATGGTGCGTTGAAGGAGTCGCTGAAAACGTTCTTCAACAGCTGTTGATCGAGAACGGAGCTGCAAACACCGAGCAACAGCACCGCGACGGCTAGGCCTATTTTGGACTTTTCCTGCGGCGGGGGTAATTCCACGACCGGAATACCGCATGGTGCAGCTGATGCCTGGATGGTCTCTGTGTGAAATAAAAAAAGAATGGCGTGGCTCGGAATGAGTGCGAGTGAGAGCGAGCTGGCGACCCGGAGTGTACCTTCGTCAACGGGATCGTCCAAGTCGTCACCCACTTTCCCATTTCCCCCTGCAGCCGCTGTTTCAGCCAACTGATATTGCAAATACTCATTGAACGCCTCTGCTTCTGCGGAATATGATAAAAAAAGAAATGGGCCAAATTCTACAAGAACTGGAAGAGTGCGAGACGAAGACCAAACCCTCATCGGTGCGTCGCTTGAGGACGTCTGTCTTCTTAGGGTGCTCGCACTCGTCCGGCTTGACAATGCGGATACTTGAATGGCGCCGTTTAGCATCGGGGTCGAGGGCAAAGTTCAAATCCGAGATGGTCATGTTGTTGTGTGGAAATGATAAAAGGTTATTACCAACCAATAAATTTATCACCGAATTCAGACCGATAAAAAAAAGAAGCGGCCGCAAGAGTATAGCAATTAAAATTTGACAGTAAACGAAACATTTGTCTTATGCTGTGGCTCTCTCGAAATTTAAAGCTTAATACAACATTTTTGGTAAAACCTAAAAGGTTTAGAAGTAAAAGGTAATAAATGAAATACGGAATTAATTGGTAGAAATGTTGCCCCAAGCGTGATCAGCTGTTGATCAGCTGTTGTAAGTCTGAATGGTTGATATAGTAACCTAATCATTTTCATTCATCAATTCTACTTGATGCGTTTCTGATTGGCCCATTTCGATTTTGATTGATTTTGATTGGACTTTGAACGATCCCCATTTTCCAGCAACCACCAGACTACGCGAAACAGACCGGGCGGGGTCTGTTTACGTTCGCTCGCCTGTTTTGATGGATGAACGGCCAAACAAGAACAACCCAGATTTGACACGTTGGCAGTCTGGCCAATCATAAACGGCTACAATACTCCCGTATAAAACAGCAAAAGACACAAGCACATTTTAATTGACGGGAATTTGGACGACTTTGGGCATCGCATAAATTGATTCAGGCACGAAATACCACTGACTAAATGGATGAAAAAAATTGATGTGTCTTCAGAAGTGCGATGGAGATTGCCCATTTCTAAGGGAGATGGGTTCTAACGGGAGCTGTTGAGCCTAGTGTTGATTAAATATATTTTAAATATATCCTAAATGGCTCAAAAATTTGATTTTTATTTTGAATAAAATACATTTTACTTTGTCTTAAGTTACGAGAATAGAAATTGCTATTTAAAAGCATATTCTTGTTTTTACAGAAACTAAATTTACTTTAAGCGTTGCCATATTTTACTTAAAATCTTATAAAATGCTAAAATCTGACTGTTCGTTTATATAACATAATTCGTTTATTAAAATGAACGTTGCCGGTGAATTTTAATTTATTAAATATTGAATATTTCAATTCAATTTCCACAAATGAACCACATTATTAGTCGAGCCCATTTCTGAAGTGTCTTGTTCCTCGTACTACTCATCGTTTGTACAGGCATAAACACATTTGGTTCCATAGTTTCACTATACTAGGTAGTAGGTACTCTTCCCCAAATCATTCGTCCCGAACTTTTATTGCCATAGTGAGATGTGCCAATAACTCATGTTTTATTAAATTTATGCGGAATTTGAGTTCAATTTAGTAATCTGCCGCCAGTAATTGAGAATTGAGGGCACGACTGTAGACTTTGTACGATGTCATCTACTGTCTAATATATACATACTATAGAGTAATGGAGACCCTGACGTGAGTTTAGTCATAGCAAATAGATTTGCTGGAAGATATCCCCTTGAGTAGCTCTATAAACAACGTGCGTGATAACGGACTGAATGTTGTGTCGTCATCGGTCTTGGACTAGCAAAACAATCTCTCCAGAATACATATAAAGCCTTCAATTGCGTACTCAAGTAGTAGTATCGTTTAGACAGAAACGAATCAATACATTTGAGGATGAACATCTGGCCGGAAAACCTTCCTCAAAATTCGCTGTCTACTTCATTAGGAATTTCATTTAATCTTGAAAGTGCCGGGGAGAATTCGATCGCACCATTCACCGATACCTCTTCCTCGTGGGACGAGTTATTCGCCGAGATGGAGCATAATTTGAAAGGTATCTACTGTTACTATGCTGTATTATTCAATTTGAAAGAGAACGACGCAGAGGTCTGAAGAGTTTTTCATTGCAGTTGTCACTGCTCTGGACGAAAATGATCAGTTCTCTCGCGACCTGACAAATAATCCGCAAGTTAAAGTCGAGGTGAATCGTTCGTCGGCTGAACCAGGCAAAGAAAGTGGCAGTGTCATTAGTGAGGCTTCTTCTTCGGTCAGGAAGAAGGGATTGAAAACACAGGGCGCGTAAGTTAGTAAATTATAATTATTACTTAATTTAATTGTATAAGATCTACTATTCAGTACGATTTATTTATGGCAGTTGTTATTTTATCTGTTACTGATTATATATCAGAGTAATAATGTCCCATTATACTGCTTATTTCCAGAGCTCACGCCAAAAAGACCCGTGAACGAAATGACGAGTACGTGGCCATTCTGGAAACGAATCTGGATGCAGCAGAGTCCGATATCCGGAAGTTGGTGGAGGCATTAAGCATTTCCCATCAGCAAGTCCAGTATCTTCTGGAACGCTTAAAGATGACTTGGAAGTAAATCAACCTCGCGGCGATGTGTGTTGTTATAGCATGTGTACTGCTACCAGAACAGTACATGTACTATCATCTTATCCTATTTTTTTACATTAGCCGCACCAGAAAGTACTTACAAACGATCCACCTTTTCCTGTTATTATAGGTAATTCGTAAAAGAGTCCGTCTTTATATAACAAATTTCTATGCAAGCCACTGAAAAATCCGGTCACTGGCAGGCAACCAAAACTGTACCGGAGATTCTAGTTATGATGCAGCCTGCGTCTCAGAAGAATCGCTTTGCAAATTTTGTCTGTCCGATTTTAAACTTGAAGAAATAGTGTACCAGCGACTCCCGTCTACTTCCTGTCGACTTTACAACTCTTTTTCTACGGTATATAATGTTTATATAAAACTAGTTTAATTACTGTAGAATACTACGCTTTCGACACCGAGCCTGAAAGTGCATAAACGGACGCACTTCTACCTAGGGTAATCAGTTCCATCAGATTAATATGTTTCTAATTGGGTGAGAAACATTTATTATTTAGGGTAAAGTTACAAGGGGTAAGGAATGCCTCTGTTTACAGTAGTACGTCATCATTATCAGGAATGGGATATGCCCTAACGACGTCTCATTCATAGTTTTTTTATGACTGAATATCAACAAGCACTAAACAGATGTTTAAATGATTTCTCTGTTGATGAAATAAACAATTTGATGGCATGCGCAGTGCGCCATTTCGCCCAAGTTTTTATCCCATTAGTTAGCATTGTAATTATACAAATTGACGCGTTTAGGGGAGAGGCGACAGGGGCATTTGACCCCCACGGGTTTTGAGAAAAGAAGTAATAACAATTTTTCATAAACCAAAAAAGTAAGGCAAGGGTGCCCCCTTACTTTATTGAATTTTTGGATAACCAAATTGCAAGAAAAAGAGGGTTCAGCGGAAAAAATCGCCTGTGACGCCTGCCCTTAAACGCGCCTATTATACACACTCCCAAACATTTAGAACTTTAATATGACTAGTTGATTCTTTTTAAATGTTTGGTATTATCAAATATTATAATCATAACCCGATTAATAAAATGAGTGTATGACAAGGTCGTATGAAGAGTCCGCCGCATATTTTGAATACTTAGTATTATGGCATTTGATCAGTATTTTCAGTATTTACTTTAATTAGAATTCATTCACCGCCATACCGTATTTAATTTTGTTTAAAACTTTGATTTATATTAGCTGAAAAATTAATTTAAATTGAGCAAAATGTGATTTTGAATCAGATTTAAAATTAGCGTCTCAAAAATGAATTTAAAGGAATAAAAATTTAATTTAATTGCGAACCATCTTTAATTAAAATTATTTAAAGGAAATCACTATAGCCCCACCTTTTCCCACCCATTCACTATGGTCCCACCCTTTTAATTTGTTTAATTGAAATACAATGAAAAATTAATTTCAAGACGTTACCAGGATACTTAATTATTCATAAGATATATCACTGATTGATGGAATGATTGATATGCAAGAGCCAAACAATTTTCAATAATAGTTTATTAGTACTCTGACTTTAGTATCGAGACAAAATGAGTGAGAGTGGCAGCTCCGTCGTAGATGACGGGGACCGCTCAGATGACAATGAAGGTATTTCCGACTTGGAACAGACAGGCTCCCAAGAAGCGGAGGAGCTTTACCAACCAAAGATATCGGCAGCGAAAGATCTCAAGAACCGGTATGCTTCATATGCTGATTGTGAAATCGACTTTCTGTCATAATCTTGTAACCGCTAAAACAATCCTTATTTAGTCTCGTGGTGTTCGATTTTATCTGTAATAAATCAAGAACAGTCATCCGTTCCATTATTCAACTTTATTTAAATTAAAAAACGAAAAGGGTGGGACTATAGTGAAAGGGTGGGAAAAAGATGGGACTATGGTGAAAAGGTGGGAAAAGGGTAGGACTATAGTGGTACCCTTATTTAAATAATTCCAAATTATTAACATTTTTTCAAAGTTAATTTTTAGTCAAGGACAATGTTTGAGCCCAGAATACGAACATAATTCGACTGCCATTCGCAGGACACAATTTATTATTAGAACAGAAATTTATTATTAGAACAATCGCCTTCATTCTCGAAGAGACACGAGATAAATCGTAGAACATGGTACGCGCAACTACTTGTTCCCAAAAAAGAACCTATTAACCTGGACTTCAACTACGTTCTAATATACAATCACTCAAAAATAATTTTAAATTAAAATTAAAATAAATTTGATTTAAAATAAATTACCTGTTTTCAGGTACTTTAAATCGCGTTTTAGATTAATCTAAACAACACTAACCGTACTGTGGTATTAAAATTCCTCGAAATTTGCGACAACAGAGTTTCGATCAGTTAACACCCGCAC
The DNA here is from genome assembly GCA_001579985.1 of Hypsibius dujardini. Classification (NCBI taxonomy): domain Eukaryota; kingdom Metazoa; phylum Tardigrada; class Eutardigrada; order Parachela; family Hypsibiidae; genus Hypsibius; species Hypsibius dujardini. Next base: position 33,489 of record LRSR01011482.1, read on the forward strand.
TAGTGTGCTTTACAATCTACAATCGAAGAGAAGGACGTGTGAAGCGTTTGTTTACGACTTGTTTACGGACACGTTTGACCCGGAAGCCGGCTGACGCGCAGACGTCAAGACGTTGAAGGTCATAGCACCAAAGTGCTCATACACGTAGTCACCATTCGTGGGCAACGATTCATCATCGACTGGTATATGATCCAGCTGCTTGATATCAGGACCCAGCACCGTTTATGTTATTTTTATTTCTCGCACCCGTGGTTGTTATTTGTATTTCCGGTGACGCCTTCGACAGCGCCCACATGGAAAAGAAACCGAGCCTACTTTGAAGTTACCCTAAAGATCTCTTGAACACAGGTGTGGCTTCTTTTTTGGCGGCAATAATGAGTCAGCGATCGAACACATCCACAAACTGTACTTATCTAATGTTTCCATCAATTCAGCGAAAACGATTTCAAATTTTAACCCAGGTCACGGTTTATGATTGCAGTAAAGGGATCGATCAGCTGAGGTCTACAAATAATTTCTTAGAGCTAAATTATTTTTCTATACATATTTTACATTAAACATGTACCTTATGCATGTGCGTCACCTTTAAAGTTACAAACTAAATAGTTTTAATTTTTTTGTCAGCATCAATAAAATATACCTGTTCTGGAAATTAATAAACATTATGAAGATTGGTAGTTACAAGTTAACTTAACAAAAAATCTCCAGCCAAAGGCTTTCATATGTGGCGCCTCCGCCAATTTTAATAGCATGATAGTCGCGTACGTAATAAAAAAATTAAGTTTAGCATGACAAAAGCATGAAAGGAATCAAGTACTAACTTAAACTAGTATCCGTAATTGAGCAATTGACGCATATTGATGGGTCCTCGGTGTACCAGCTGCGCAAAGTGTGTTGGGTTTGCCTGTGATGTCAGAATTCTTTATCTCAAATTTAAATCTGTCAGCTTGGCGGCGAAATGGGACTGCTTAAAAAGGACAGCTTTTCAGTCTAGCCCATTTTGTTCTTTAATTCTTTTTCTCAGCTGGCAGATCAGTTACATTTACACACAATACTTGAGCAGTGGGTCTGTAATATAGCGCTTCATCGCGAGAGGTTCAATCGATATTTATTCCAATCCTTTTCTGACTTCGAAAATGCCCAGAACGGGCACTGTCCGAAGTAAGATCGAACGGAAGATTCGCAGCCGTAAGCAGCAGAGACGCGAATATGCCACGCTGACCACGGTGGCCCTTCAGCACGCTCAGAAGATTCAGGTATCGCGATGTCTTATTTATTTAATTGGATTGGTAACCAAATTCTGAAAATTTATTATTTAAATTATGTATTATTTCTTATTGTATAGGTTAATTGTTAATTTAACTTTGAAAATTTACTCTTTGAAGCGATTTTTAGTTTATATGTTAAAATATTGGCAACTATTTGTCAATATTATAATATTAAATACATGTGTTTGAAGTTAGAACGATTTTTAATTTTAAATAGTAAATAATAAAACTTGGATTAATGAATAAATTATACAAAAAAAGGAACAAAAGTTATAATAATAATAATAATAATCTGCAAATTGCATTAACATAGTACACTGTACAGTACTCCAGCATACATATATTATGTGAAAAGGCACTTTTTTTGTAGGAGTTAATTACTGACGGACTCAAACAAATCCCTCAGCTCACAACTACAGGAGCAGTCTACAACGACCACAGCAATGGTCTCCAGCAAATGGGCCAATGCCATCACGCCGAGTTTCAAGCTATGCAGACCTTCCAGGCGGTGGAGAACCCAAAGCTGTTCCAGACTGTTACTCCAGTTTCATGGGCAGCTCCTCAAGTGGTAATTACTGTCGACTACCTCCGAAATTCTTTAAACCATTGCATGTCTGACGTTTGTCGTCTCTCACACTTTCCAGGATCTTCAACTTGAATCAATCAATCGAGCCACCATAAATCCGATAAATCTGAACATGATTTCCCCCCAACTGCCAAAAATGGTCATGGACTGTGATTCTACAATGCATCCGACATTCGTCGCAGCAATGGCTTTGGATTCGGTAACTATATTTGCAACCTCAAACACGTAGACGTACACTTTCGATATGTTTTTTTCGTTTTCTCAATCCTGCTGTTCGCTTCCAACATGAACCCCTTTTCGTTACTCAAACAATTGGTTGCCTTGTTCGAACATATTGATCTATACCTGAAATGTAGCACGGGTCAAAATTTCGATCACTTTGCGAAACATATTTTGTCGCGTATGAGCAATCGGTTGTTCAATTATATCTTTGCTCATTTCGAATATTTTGTTCGTTCTTAGAACATTTTTGCAATAAGCTTAAGCGTTTTGTTCATAATTTAAGTATTCTTTCCCTCTCTAGGCGGTCCGTTCTTTCATAATTTTCTTGCTGAATTCGAACAGTTGGTTCGTTTTGCAGAACATGCTCCCTCAGCCGTCCAATCCGGTACCATCAACCTCCAATGTTCCAAAAATGATACCGCCCCATATGGTGCCATGGTCAACTGGCAATATGCGCTTCCACCGCGATAATTCGCATACCAGTTCGCATTTCGTCGTCAGTGAACAGGCCAATTGCCAACCAAATGCGATGTGGCATCTTGAAAAGTCCATTTACCTTTCCGATCCAAACGTCAATTGCCTGACAAGTGCTCCCGGGGAATGCTCTCCGGGTTCACGTGAGACTCACGCGAAGTGCACGATCACTTCGAAGGACCAAGTGGACGGACTGCCAATTCGAAGCAAAATCAATGCGGAAATTGCATTAATCTCGACAGTAAGTCAACTTGTTCGAGTTTCTACGGATTCGCCCCAAATGATGTGATGAAAGTCAAGAACTGACCCTATAAAAAAGGAGTCCGCTACGGTTTTAGTCGTCATGACATTCACTTTCTTTTTCAGGAGATCCATAGTCTACAGTTGACTCTTAATCAAGAATCTCCAGATCGTAAGAGAGCTAACGATCACGCTACCGCAGAAGGCTTTCACAAGCCCGCTGAGAACTCAGGCAATAATCGCGACGTTGCCAATGCCAGCCACCTACGACGGACCTGTTCGCTTTCTTGTCTGAGAAAGCTCTGCTGCGGCTCATGATCTGTTCGAATGAAGATAGCAGGGTGTATTAGCAGTAGATATGGACAAAAATTAAACCGGATCAATTAGTCGTCTGCGCTCCCAAACTCTTCCTCCAGTATTTATATTCACGGCTTTTACACAGCCAGAACATTCTCTTGCCTGCCTGCCTGCCTGCCTGCCGTGTACATTAAATAGCTTATCGGCTTGTGTGATATACTGTAAAGTCCCGACCCATCCGTGGTGCCACGTCGTCACACAGTAAAAAGCGACCGTTTTGATTGATTGCGTAAGCAGTTCATACCACCGGGTCTGATTTACTGTGGGGTCTAAAACGTACCACGGATGGATCGGGACTTTACAGTACTAGTATATTAAAAAAAATGTACAAAAGTGAGCAAATTTCACAGTGTAGACGACCGAATCCGTGAATTCTGGTTGATAATTATCAGGGTCATCCTCTGGTCTCAGTAAAATTCATTCTTCATTATTTTGAGAAACTAGCAGAATATGAAAAAATATAAACCTCGCGGTAGTGGGATCCCTTTTCATCAGGGAAAAAGTAAGCGAGTTGCCTTCGGCTACACTGCGCATGAAACCCTTCATTGTTTAATAACGCATGTTCTAATACGCATTTTACGAAATTGTAATAGTTTTTAGAGCTCGTATGCGGATAAGAAATGCCTTGAATGAATTTTTTTGAAAACACCGACATGCTTGTTATAATCTGAAAGAATGTGTTTTTTAGGTTTGACCAAGGAACTTTTGTTGACACAATTTCAAAGTTTTTAGAACATTGCAAGGTTCCCTTTTTCTTAATTTTAACTGTAGAAACATTGGCTTCAAGGAAAAACTGTCACATTCAGTTTTTCAACATTTCCCTCCCCCCAAAATGTCATTTAAAAAACGATTTGGTACGGTCCGCAATTTGTTTTGATGCCAGGGGAGGGAGGATTCATTTATTTTCTAAAATCCTATTAGGGCACACAATATTTAGAAACACTTTAGTTGAGATCGGAGGGTGGAATTATAGTAATTGATTTCTTGGTACGTCAGAAATTTTCTCGTAATCGTGCGGTTCATGTTTTACAGGAGATTCGAAACCTGCTGGCCATTGCTACGAAAGAGGCTGATGAAATCTTCTCCAAGGGCATCACACTCCTCCATCTCTACTCCGACTGCATCCCTCGTATTCTTTCTGCTGTTTAGAAACATTTTGAGCCACTTTTAATCTGTAAATAATGGGCCTAGTAACGAATGTTCTTGATGAGGAAGTATCCGCCTCTTTCTGGAATACAAATAAATTGTGTTACGGCACACACCGTATACTGACCATAATATGGCACGTCTTTTGATAATTAACAGAATTTAAAAAACTATCAGTATGTTTAAATAACTGCATCAACCACAAATGCGAAATTTCTACTTCATTGCGCCCTTAACGATGAAACTGCCATAAATTTGGTAAACTGAGTAGTACTTTTCAATTTCTAATTCACACAACTTTCAGACAATGGAAAATATTTAGCCTCTAAATTTGGTTGTAACTGTTTGAGACTCGTGAGTGATCACTTCGTCGGACCGCGCCCCTTTCATGTATCTCTTTCTCACTCGCTTGTCTGCTAACCTTCGCATTGCTCTAACTGTCCGGCGAGTCTATAAATAGTGCTGCTCACCATTTAGTCTTTACGCTTCTCTAATTTACGTTCTCCATCTTATTCTCCGTGGTTTTATCGAATTTTTTCTCTCTCAATTATTGTATGGTCGTCGCAATGGCCAGGGTTTGCTTTATGTATCGATGATACCAATAAGGATAAAGACCTTACTCCCCTGAACATTAACTTCCCTCCGTCGCAATATTACTTTCAAAACTACGCATTTGTGATCGATAAATTTGATTAATTATAAATTAGGACGAAATATGCAGTACATATAGGCAACAAACATGGCACCCATAAAAATATTCTCTATAAAGTTGCATTCAAGAAGAAAAAAGTTCACTTAATAGCGAACATTAAGTACTTGTACAGTATTGCTCAACTCTTGGGTTCCTGCTTCGCAGTAGCCGAGTCTTCGGCAGTGCGATGATGATGGGTCGCTGTTCGCTTCGTCTCGCGAACTACGTCAGCTTCAACAGGGTAAGGTTGTTGTGGCTGCAATACCATTCCAGGGTGTTGGGCTTGAAAATTGAAGTCATTTGGTCGAGCATACATGTTGTGAGTGACGGTAGTCTGTGGCCATTTTGCTAGCGAGCCTGGCTGGGGAGCGAAAGTTCCATCTGGAGGGGTCGCCGATGGTGGAGCTACGAAAAGCCTAATACGGATGGTCAAATCAATGGGAATAAATGCCATTGCAATCCGGGTAGCCAGGATTCTCTACGCGCTATATGAAAATGAAGATCTCAAATGAGATGAATGAAAGTATAATTGACGTATTTCGGCGAAGTCTGCTTTATATCCCGTTGTAAAATATATTCGCGTAACGTGAGGTCGTACACTGTACGACGTGTCATCGGTCAATTGTTTGTTGGGCCACACTCTTTTGTATGGCATTATTAACGAGTCGTCGTTTCACAGGTTTTTTCAAGTTAATTTGGGTCACTGAAAGTTAACGTTAGTAGGCTTCTAATCAGCGGTTCAATCGCAATGTTCAAGGGACTGCAGAATCGGTTCGCAAGACTAACATCAGGTAATGATAACGTCGTCTTGCAGCTGGAAACTGATGTGTGTTGTGGGGATAAGCCCATGATGACTCATCTTCATGGAACGCGATACACGCTGTATAGTTCAATGACGTTAGCAGTGTCAGAGTTTGTCGTGCAAGGTGAAAATGTTTTTAGAAGCACAGGCCAGCAATATAATCTAAGAAATATAAATATAAAAAATTGAAGTAGTATAGGTCAGAATTATTGTCAAATATATCGCAAATGTTATGTTTTATTCTCGAGTATTGCAAAACATTTCGCGCCGGCGAATTTTGTAAAGACGTCACTATTTTACCGACTAAAAGCTTAGAAAGTTGCCACGATTAGCAATAACTGCGGCCTGTGAGACACACGCTCGAGTCGGAGGGTGCTTGACTATGGAATCCCCTGAGGGTGCCTTCAGGCGTGAGGGAGTCTGCAGTAAAATTTGACCATTATGAATGCGGTGACCTAACAGTCACTTGTGCTTTTCTCAACCATATTCAGACCAATTGGGGAACTTCAAATTTCATCCTCATCCTCATCAGCTCGGGAGTCTACAGATTGGACATTTAACGCAAATTCAACAGGATTAAGGCTTGTCATCCTGACGTTTGCTTTGCGACACGAATTGGTATGAGAAAAGGGTTCGATGCTTAGCATGACCACACGGCAAATGTGCACGGTCTTGATTGCACTCAGTATGTACTGCACTGTATGTATATGGGCATCCAGATGTACCAATGTAATGCGCCAGAGGCAGGGTAAACTTCTTCGGCCATCAATCTATCGTGTGGTTGTTGTTTCTTATTCTCACTCGACAACTGTAAACAACTGTCGTAGACAACAGCTCCACACTTTCGGAGATATGTTGAAGCTTTTACTCGGAAGCCGCATTTACCAGTAGAGGCTCGTTTAGGATCATTAGAAGTTGTTAATAAAAAATTGTGAAAAAAAATATATTGTACTCTAACAGATCATAAATTTGATCGAAAAACTGAAGTTTTTTATAATGTTTTCAAATCCGATGGAAATCGCACAGCCACACCCCCACAAGTTTTAAAATGATCAGGGACAATAAGCCGAATTTCGGTTCTGTTTTGAAAGAAAACCGTATTCTACTCATTTGTCCACTCCATGGTCATACCCATGAGGGGTTCTGGTTCCGACTTGTAAGAACCCTAAATGAAACCCTGTATACCGGTACCTATATGGTCGTCTATCACTGTAATTCATAATGCCTCAAATGTGCACGCGAATTAATATTCGATTACGATGACCGTGACGCAGAGACTATTTTAGGTACGTAAAATGAACAGGGAGATAGGTATACGCAAACTTTTAATAAACAAATCACATTAAAATGTAAACACTAAATTACAGAAGTGGGACTCTGCGATGTCGCAGGTCAAACACGTTTTTAGCGAGTTTCTGTTCGGAAATAATTGCGATAGCTGAACGCGCAAACTCTATTTTAATTTATTTATAATGTTTTTGTTATTTTTGTTGTACTTTTAGATTACCTTTAGGTTTTCATTAAAATGCCATAACAATGGGATGGGATTTTTGAGAAATCACATCGCGCGAGTAGTCCCCCTCGTTTAGAATGTCCAACTGAGCGGAATAAATTGTGTGGAGGTTTATACAGATCTGTAGGGATCTCCCGACATAAAAAACTACTATTATAAATTTGTAAAGTCATTGAAAGGGAAGGTCTGATAAGTGAGACTCTTATTATCAGCGAGCTAATGTACGGCACCGTACCGTACATATACATGTATTATCAATACATCTTACTTCAAAAAACGTTCAACCTGATGAGGGAACTCAAACGACGTAATATCAGTGCGTATGAAAAATTATTTCCGGAATTTGTCCGTCCTCCACGGAAGTGCCGTTGTTGTTGCCGGGGCTGTAGATGAAGTTGAAGACCGCCGAGGACTGCGGATTGACCACCTTGACTACCTTCCGCACGCCTCGAGTGCCGTAAAATGAATCAGGACCCTGCGGAGAAAAAGACCAAACATAAAAATTATTCACGGAGTCATGAAGATTATATTAAACTTGTAAATAAATAAATAAATAAAATAAAACAATGAAATATAAATAAATAAAAAATGAAATAATAATAAAATTATTTAAGAAAATTCAATTTGGAACAAAAATATTTTGAGACCTGTTTTTACGGACCTTCAAGCAAGCCGAAACTGTGTAATGGATGCCAGGCTGAATCTCCACTGGCTTCTTGAACATCACCCGAAAAATGGACTCGGAACCGTCTGATGCGAAGGTGGTCTCGTGCTTGACAAGAATTCGCTGATTAGAGGAGAGAATGACCTCCATCATGACGGTGTACTCGGCCGGCCCGTGGACGGACCCGTAGAGACCGAGACCGATCACGAAGATTTGTCGGTCAACGGTGAACCTAAACAAGCACCAATAAAATATAGCTGTGCCGTATGGACTGCCACCTTCGAGCACGAGAGAACAATCAAATTAAACTCACCTGATCCGGTCAGCCGTGCCGCTATAGCCCCACCGATTGTCGGTCTGCTGGAACCGGTTGACGGTGTACTCTTTCCCGACCAGGCAATTTCTCGGAATGGCCAGGAACCGGGTCTCCGGTTTGGGATTAAGGGTGAAGTAGAGGAAAAGCTCCTTGACTTCCTTGTCAGTTAGGAGGCCACTCTTTAGAAAAGCACAACTGTTTAGATAACAGTCAGGCGAAAGATGAAAAAATCAAGTCTGCTTGCCTGGTTAACTGTGGGTGTAAGTTTGTCTGATTGTCTGTCTCAGTGGCTGCCTGCCTGCCTGCCTGCCTGCCTGTCTGTCTGTCTGCCTGTCTGCCTGCCTATCTATAACCAACCTGAGCGGGGCCCACCGCAAACTCCTCAATGTTCATCACAGGAAAGCGAATCAACTCCAAGGCATTGCCCAGTATCTCGCGCTTCCGTATCGCATCCGGTGTCTTGCCCTGCCGCACAGCCTCATGTTCAGCCCACCTGCCAACACAACCACACATACACGCACGCTCAACTACCAGTTCAACGTCGGAGCAACGAACAAAAAAGGCTACACTTAGTCGTTGGACCTATTTGCTACAGTAATGTCTATTCCATTCAGCGACAACAACAATTCATATCATCATCAACGTGTAAAAGAGCACGCACTTGTCCACCGCGGCAAACAGCTTGATCTCGCGGATGTGAAGGGAATCTCGCTCGAGGACGGAGCACAGCGACTCGTAGTCGATGTCGAGGAAGCCCTCAGCGACGATCGCCTCGCTGGTGTGCTGATCGATCGTCTCCATGCAGAGATTCGCCAGATCGGCTTCGTCGAACAAGCGTGCCTACAGATAGACACTGACTGACTGCGAGTGATCATAAATCAAAGGAAAATAACGGAAACACACAAATTTATAGACGACCTAAAATCTTATTGCACAGAGAGCTCCTTCCACTTGAACTATAAAGCAAATGACCGGCAACAAAGCAAGAACGAGCTTGGCGTAGTACCTGAGAGACCAGCATGAAAGCATTATCCGCTCGTAGGTTGCGCTTGAGGAAGTCTACACAGGCCGTCTGGAGGGCGGGGACGGCGTATTTCTTCGCGGCATACAGGCAGGCCATCACAGAGAAATGGCTGATGTCGCCGATGTCGTCTGTGTATAGGAATCTGATGAAGAAAAGAGATATGTAAATTGTTACACATTTACATGCATAAGTAAACGGACGAGCGAGTCAACAACAGCAAAAGGACGAGAATGAAACGCGGGCGATGGTGAATGGCAAAAATATTGCAAACACAAAATAACAAAGGATATCGTAAGGAGAATCAGCAGTTACAGATTAAACGTAGGAATCTTACAGTAACTACTTTTAGAAATTAATAAAAGATACTTTAGAAAGAATAAATTAAAAGCGCACGAAAAGTTTTAGCAGCTAGTAGTTTCAGGGAAAAAAAGAAAAATTAGATGAAATACATTAAAGGTACACTAAAACTTCTATACCAACTAGTTTAGTAAAACACACACAAAATTAAATGAAATATATTAAAGGTAAAGCAAAACTCCTAGCAACTACAGTGTAGTTTTAGGAAATAATAGAAAAATTAGATGAAATATATTAAAGATATATATATAATATATTCCTAATGATATATTAATAGCATTAGGAATAAAAGAAAAATTAGATGAGATACATAAGAGGTAAAGCAAAACTTATAGCTATCAATTTCACTACAAATTAAACGAAAACTTAGAGTAAATATAACTCATAACTAGTTTAGGAGCATAGTTCTGCACTAATAGTTAAGGCAAGTGATTATCTCAATATCAGTTTATGAGTAATTTAAGTACCGTACCTGCAACAGGAATTAACGTTAGTTCTGCCTAAAGCTCCAGTTAATCGTATTATTATATATTAATAATAACATACCTTAGTATTATCGATTTTTTTTAAATTGTAGGATACGTACTTGAGAAGTGTGGCGAAAGCGGCTGGTTCGATATCCGGGACGGGTACTTCGCGGTCCTTGGTCGCCAGCGGACCGTTGAACATGGCGTCGAAGACAGCGGAGCCCATTGCCAAAACAAACCTAGGCAAATCGGTATTCGATAATCACTGGTTTACTCTACGTTTGTTCAACCAATTTCCAGGACATTTCAATGTTACAATGCGCATCACATACGTACTGTACATGTACAACTGGTCCTTGAAACGCAAATGTTTTGATTGATTGATTGATAACTTGAACGTAAAAAGATTTCTAGTCCTGTTACTACTAGCACTACATAGCACTACTAATATATTATTTAACAATCGTATTTAATTAACACTACAAGTTGTGACATCAATTTTATGAATATTATAGCCATAGCCGTTGTTGTATACTGAACCCTCAATAATAACAGAAGCATGCGCTGCGAACTAGTCCTTCCCGAATCCAGCAATCAATCGAACAGAACGCGCTAAAAACGGGTGCCTCGTGTAATCCCATACTTGACTGAGGAGTACGTAGAATTAATAATCATCGTGCATAAGACAAGAAAAACGGATCTCGCTTTTTTAAGCTTATTAAAACGGCAGTAAACTCTAACCCAATTTGAAAGTATTACAACTTGCACTGTAAATGCACATAGCCTTCCAGGTTAGCTTGTTTGAGTTGTCTTCTCTCTTACGGTACTCTTTACGTACTGATTATTAGTGTGTTGCTGACATAACTAGTTTGAGTTTAAATAAAATATTAATTAAAGTTAAACCCATCGGAAAAGTTTACTTAAATAAAAAACTGAACTTTTTAAAGGAAAATTCACAATTTCGGTATATAAAATAAGAGTTTATTAAAAATATCCTAGCATTTAAAGTCAATTTGGGGATTCCAATAACAATTAAGCTTTTAAATATTTATTTCTATTTTTGTAACTTTAAATAAAATAAAAAACTTTATAAAACCAAGTCCCTTTGTGAGCCATTTAAAATGTTATAAATATATTTGAGCACAACTCCTACATTTATTACTATTACTCACTTGTGGGCTGGAATGCGTTCCTCTACGGCACCCTTGCCCAGGATGAATGTCACATCGGACAGAACGTCGTTGCGGAAGAGGAAGTCGAGCCGCTCGTATACGCTCTTCTTGTCGTTCTGCCAGCACCAGATACCCCCACTACTCCCATTAGGTCCTGTCCTCGAGCCCAACAACGACAACGCAGTGAGGTCGGCTAGTCCTTGGCCCACATCCGCGGACGTAGTACTGAACGAACTCCGACCTGAGTGGTTATTAACAGCGCCCTCCAAAACATCCGCGGAAGTAACCGGAACAGGATTGTTGTTCGTACTATTAGCATTGTGGTAGGTTGGAGCAGATGGTAATACTGCAGACGCTGCTACTGGGGGGACGGCTGGTGTCGGAGCATCGCCCGATGTGCGCACGTTGGCCACTTTTTTGCCCTGGAATGCTGACATAGTAATATTGTGTGCAGGGGCTCACATTTCAGCGTCAATTCAATTTTCCAAAGAATTATATTGATAATAATAATAAAATGGCAGATTGATAGAATTGGATTTACACGGATGTTGCATTAAACTTCAACCACTACACTGTGATTGAAGATGTGTTTAACGAGCAGTCTCAGCTGGAACGGAGTTTGTTTACCTTTTTCGTCTTGTACGTATGTGTGTATACACACTGCGTAGTATACTGTGCAGTGTTTGTGAGTGTGTGTGTGCATTGCACAGTGCCGGCGCAACGCACGCTGCGGCTCACACGCGCAGAGAGGCATCCGTTATCACCGTCGTCGGCAAACCTGACTTGGAGCCAGTTTCAGTGTGGGAGGACTGAAAACGTTATTCAGCTTTTTCAGCATTAGTGCAATATTATTATTATATATTTTTATTTATTATTATTATTATTATTGGTGGCGGTTTATAACAAAGTTGTTTCATTGGCGAATCTCCGAGAACCTTTTTTTGGCGAAATAGCAAAATTGAGAAAAACACTGGATGATTCTATTTTCCCTGGCCTTTCATTACAATGAAAATTCTGATTTATCGAAATGCTATAAATTTGATCATTTTGAAGCTGTCCCCTCAAATTTAATTTGGAATCAATCGGCATCCACCAAATGTATTTTGGACGTAAGGAGGCGGAGCCATGGGGAGTTTTTTAAAATGGCCGAAAATTCCAGAATTGGCATTTAGCTCCGCGCCCTGATGTCTGAAACATATTACTGTTTGGCTGATGCCAATCCATTTCAAATTACATTTCGGATGGAATAGTGCTAAAATAAGCATGTTTAATGCATTTCAATAATTCAGAATTTTTACAGTAAAAGGAAAATAAAGGACAATTGAATCTAGCAAACTTCCAGTAAGCTATGACATTGATTTTTGTAGAAACAGATGTCAATACAAAAAAATATTTTCGAACTGATTCTGAATTCGGCACTATAACAATGCCTCAAATGCTCCAACGGACAGACAACTTTGTCGACAATGCAATTGCTTTTCTTGTCGGTGGTGCATACACATTCATGGTCGGGATTATCCTGATTATCCCTGTCAATTTTGGTCAGGTACGCGGCTGCAATTGAAGGTTTTTTATACTAACAATTGTAAGCACTAAAATGATCAAGTGGGGCGTCTAAGTAGGACTAGACTTTGGGGTTATTTTCCATTTTAAGCTTACCGAGACCTGCATGTACGATAAAAATTTAAGATATCAATTAGGTGAACCAGTCCCGCTAATAGGGCGATGTTATTGCAAAAGGATAAAGTATGTGAGTGGCTGTCCGGTTGGCTCGAACTTGAGGTAGCGAAAATTGTCATGGCAATTGTGGCAGTGGGATACCTGGGTAAGCTGTACACCGATATGAATGCTGAGGATTTTCGAGCGCTTTCGCGGAAGATGGCTGATTCCTTCGCCCGAGAAGAATACTTCTAGTTTTAGTTTTTTAATCAACTAGAAAAAACTAAAATCAAAACATTAGTCATTAAAAGTAATAGTTTTGTTTTGTTTTGTTTTGTTTTGTTAGTAACTTAAAAAATACTAAAACCAACAAATTAGCCACTAAAGGTTTTAGTTCAGTTTTTTAGATTAATATTGCCATCTCTAGATACGGTAATAGCTTGCTGGATCACAACCGCCGAGCAGTGCAAACAACAGGAACAAAAAACGCTGAACATTAAGCCCATCTTATCTTTACAATTTTTTTTATTATATTAGTTTGGTCCCGCTTGTAAATTTAAAGAAGTATAAAAACTAAGCAGAATACAAGCACACGGATGATTGAAGGCCAATTCATGGGCGCAGGTGGTGCAGCCGATATCGCTGTAGTTTTATTGCAGTGCTGAGCAGCGGTGGAGCGGTAGCAGGCCGCGTAATCGATGGCCACGGGGATGTAGTGTTGTTCATGCAGAGTGTGGAACAGATGGGCGAACGGTCCTTTTGCGTAGATGGCAACGTCTTCCCCGCCGTGGGTTTCATACTTTAGGGGCACTAAGGCGTCTTGCTGGAAGACATCGACATCTACCCAAGAACAGAGTGCTTGTTGTAAACATTCTCAAACCCGATTTGGCTGTCGCTCGGTGGATCTGGTAACACAGATGATTTGTTTATGTTCTGTTCTGTTTTGTTTTGTTTTGTGCTGCTCTGCTCTGTTCTGTTTTTTTAGTTCTGAGGATAATTATTTCTGAGAATGGTCTGAACACCGACCATTTTTGAATCCGTTCTTAAATTTATTTATCTACCATATACCAGTACCTGTGGCTAGGCCCGTTAAGTTTCGCCTGGATCCGTTGGCATTGTTCGCTGCGCTCGGACCGTTGGCGTACGACAAGGTCAAGAAGGGTAATCCATCACTTCCCATGTTCACACCTTGCCCTTTGAGAATTGATTCACCTCGACCGGGCCAGCCACCGATGCGGATCGTATGAGAATGGTCAGACGTCACTAAAACAGGAACAGTTAAAAAACGGAGCATATTGCGAAGGAACAAAACACAAGAACATGCTGAACCAAAACATATACCACGACTGATTATTAAACAGAAAAGTGCCAATGCGTTCGTTATTGTTAGTGTTAAATTATAGTTTTCGGGGAAAAAATAACGCTCGAACGACTTCAAAGAACAAATCTAACAACACAAAGAAGATATATGTACTGGTATCGAGAGTATAAATTAATTAAAATACGTTGAAGCTTTATACACTGTATGCCTAAATTGAAATTGGGATTTCTTAGCTGACACCTTTTAAATTTTTCTTTAAATATCTCAGCACCTCACGTCAGTAATTAATAAATTTTTAAAATATTAACTAATATAACTATCATGAGATTAAAAGCGTGGGTGTGATTTACAATGTAAATTCTGCATTCCCAAAACTCGCTACATGTATAACCTCACCTACGAATAATGTATCATTATCGGGCAGCATCTCCAAGGCCACTTCAACTGCCGCATCAAAAGCGACAGTGTCGTGAAACGCCAGTTTGGCATGATTATCATGATGCCCGTGGTCAATCCGTCCACCCTCAATCATCAAGAAGAACCCATCTTCATTCTTCTGCAGAATTTCAATGGCTTTCTTGGTCATTTCATGGATCGTCGGTTGCTTCGGAGTGTGGTTCGCCCTCAAGAGGTCGAACGAGAGGTGAGACGGTGCAAATAAACCTATTACAGGTACAGCTAGATACTGTACGCGGGTACAGCTCAGTTGAGACGATTGTCAAAGGGGGAGCCCAGAATGTCTCCGCTATATACTTTATTAATAGAGCTATAATTAAGATGATTTTCAAAATTAATTTCATCGGTCAGGATATGAAAGCTTTTTTGCCAGAATTTCAAAGTTGGGAAAACACTGGAAGATTCCATTCCCTGATATTGACTGTAAAAACTTCAGTTTTGAGAAATAGGTTAAATTTAAAGAGTTTTGACGCTGTCTTTCTTAAAATTCAGTTTGAAAATGGCATCAGCAGAATTGTTTTTGGACGTCATGGGGCGGAGCTACATGTCATTGTCGAAACCGACCGGAAACTTACGAGCGATATTCCTAGAATGACGCATAGCTCCGCTCCTGACATCCAAAAAGATTCGGTTAGTGCCAAACGAGTTGGAATTAATTTTTAGAGGGATAATTTCAAAATTTGTCAAATTAAATTATTCTGTAAAAATGAAGTATTTACGGTAAAGATCAGGGAAATGGAATTTTCCAGTGTTTTCCTAACTTTGAAATTCTGCCGAAAATTTGTTTTCATATCTTGACCGCTGAAATTAATTTTTAAATCATCATAATTATAGCTGTAATAAAAATATATAAAATATATAAAGTGGAGACATTCTGGGTTCCCTCTCTGAAATCTTTCCAAGTCAGAAGGAAGCGTAGCATGCCGATATGGCTGGCCGAAAAAAGGTTAGAAATATGTACCGAGCACGAAGTCTGTCTGGGATGCATTGAGAGCGTTGAGCTGAGCACCGGTCGAGATAGTACGTGACCGGTTCCCGTGTCCCGCCGCCATTTTCCGGATTCGCCACTCCTTTATGAGATTCCGACCATCCTGCCGTAATCCTATTGCCGCGTTTTGGCACACAAGTTAGTAGTGTACGAGCATAAAACGTTCTTTCGAGTCAGTTTGCTTTTAAAAAGAAACAATTGTTTTGCTCATTTTCGTGTTTGTTATTTGGCACCGCTCAGACTTGAGCATTATTCAAGTGTCGAATTCGAAATCACTCGAAATAATTTTTTTCATTTAGACCTATATGTGGGATGAACATAAAAACATATTTCGTCGGTAAAGTCAGGGTAAGTTTTTCTTGGCGAAAGTTCAAAGTCTGCAAAATACTGGAAGATACCATTTTTCCTGATTTTAAATGTAAAAGAAAAAATCACGCTTTTAAAAAATACATTAAATATTGCTTCGTAAACAGTTCTCTCGCAAATTTTGTTTGCAGTCAGTCAGTTGATTGGCATCAGCTGAATATTTTGCAGAGATCAGTTGGCGGAGCTAAAAGCCAAGTTTGGAAAGCTTCGCTGGAATTTGTCCGTTTTTCAAAACACCCCGAGCTCCGCCTCCTGACTTCCAGAAACTGTCTGGCTAATGCCAATCAACTCTAAACTGAATTCGAAATGGGAAAGTGATAAAAATATGTTTAATATATTTCTAAAACTCGTCGTTCTGCAGTAAACATCAAGGAGAATGAAATCTTCCATTGTTCTTTCAGCTTTGAATATCACCAAAACAAATTTTGCCCAACTTTGCGAAATATATTGAAAACAGGAATATGAATGACGAATATTTTTGCATGACGACATTGCATGAATGACATATATTTTTTGTCCAACTTTATCGATCTTTGAAACCGCAAAATGTAAACGAAGCCGATATTCCACGGAGAATATTGAACGTAAACTATTTTGGTGGTTCTCGTTTTCACTTTTTGACAATGTGAAATTTTAAAAGTATTTCTGTACACAAGTGTTAGTTGAATCAATAGCTGTATTTAGAGCTAGTTGAAAAGTTCGACTGAAAACCTGACTGAATTAAATTTTTTGCGCAGCTGCGCGCTGATTAGTCGGCTGATTTCAGCCAGAAAAATAAGCTACTCTCGAGCAGTTTATTTGGATTTCGATCAGCTCGCAGGCCGACTGCTGATGTTTACATGCGGCTTCTGAGATAGCAAGACGTCATGTGAATTCAATCAACAATTAATCTACACAATAGTCAAAAATGAGGTTTTTATTTTGTGAACCCCCGGAGGTCCCCATCAAAAGTTTCATAATTTGTTGGTTTGCAATACGATCTGAACTCGATTCCGCACATTTTCGTTAATTATGGACATTGAAACCAGTATAGGGGGGGGGGTTTCCACCGTAGCCCCTCAAAGTTGAGTAATTGTTTGTGGTGGACCCTGTAATTCGCGTAAGTAGTACCTGTTAGGTTTTTGGACCAACTGTCAGTTTCATTGGTCGGTAAGAAATGCAGCTCTCCACCGCCGAAGATCACCTACAATCCACAAAACGGACTTTTTACATATGCCATATTTATTACTCACGACAGCAGTTTAAAGACCATCGAAAAATGCCATTTGTGTCGACTGACAACATGTTCACAATGTGTTTCTACGTCGTACACACAAACCCGAATGTCTCGGCCGGGAAGGTCTTCCACCAGCTGCCGCGCAATATCCTTGCAGCCAGCTCGATCAGCATCGTCGCTCCCGTTGACGTACGTCTCCCAGTCACGGTCCGGTGTGTGGGCGTAGGTCCCCGCCGGGGTGGCGTGGGTGATGCGTGTGGTGGTGACTATGCCCGTGGCTTTTCCCGCTTTTTGTGCCCACTCTAGAATTGATGTAATGTGGTTGCCTTGAGCGGAGGAGCAGTTTCCGTAGCGGGCGTTGCTGTTCAGACCGATGACACCCAGGGCCGCCTTTTGGCCAGAGAAAAAGGCGGTCGCAGAGCCGGCCGAATCGGGAACCTGGGCGTCATCGTTATAGGTCTGCATAAACCAAAAGAAGTTTCTAATTTAACTCAGCGGACAGAGACGCACTTACAAGGTATCAGTTACCCTAATATTAGTCTCAGATGGCGGCTAAACGTTTTTTTGAGAACCTCTTCTCTTAATTTGATTTTAGAAATTGATATTGGCTACCTGTGACAAGCCCCTGTTTAATTTGGAAAACTTTAAGAAGTTGCAATATCACTGAAATATTCCTGTCCCATTAAATAAACACCAATTTCACAATTCTTTTCTTTCATATTTTTTCATATCCACTGACTCAAAATGTAATTGGAAATAAATTGGCATTAGCAAAAAAAATGAGGGGGGAAGATATAGACACAAACGGAACGCGGGTATGACAGTCCACTAGCCGTGCATTAAAAAAAATTTAAAACTTTACTGAACATCAGCCGTAACTCCTCCCACGCGTTTTCAATATATTTCGGTTGATGCCAATCGATTCACAATGGGCACAACCTTTTTCTATGAATGCAACCTTTTTTGAAAACTATTTCAAATGATGTTTTTCAAAAAGTGAACAGAACCATAACTAGCGGTTATTACATTTTGATCGAAAATACCCGATTGCAGTTTCATAAGAGAATTTTGAAAAGAGAAGAGAGAGATTAGCCAACTACTGTAATAAGCTTTCTAGTCGACTAAAACTTCTAGCCATTAGTCTTGAGTTTTAATCGAAATAAGTTAACTAACTTTTGGGTTTTTAACTTCGGTCCTTTAAACTGTTAGTGCAATAACGAAATTGTTACGTTAGTAACAAAAATATTTTCAATCAACTAAGAAAAATAAAGCAACACATTTGCTAAATGTGCCATCCATACTCGGCCAATCCGAATTAGTAAGTAATGGATAATGGATAATAACAGTAATGAGATGGGGTCTCGGAAAGAAGATTGTGTTCATAGAAAACGGTTGTGTCCAATCTTTGGCGAAAATGTTGTGACCTGTGACCATTAAATTTTTAAATAATTAGATTGAGCCATATTTCAATGAGACGCATCGATGCACGTAGTAGATGCGCCATGAATACAGGTTCATTTGTATTTATGAAGCGTACTTTGCTGAGTCCGACGTGTGGGAACTTTTCAAACGTCAGCGACCCCTCTTCCCCGTTTCTGCCATTTATCTGTCCTTTATATATTCGAGCTCCTGTTGACGTGGCTATTCCCATGCCGTCGCCCAAGAAGAAGACGACATTTTTGGGTCGTTGAATAATCCGTTCCGTTTTCAAGGCCCGCTCCAGCTCAGCGTTCGCAATCTTTATCCATTCGTTTGGGGCTAAAAATTTTAAGAGTAATAGACACAGACATCAAGCAAATTGTCGTACAAATAGAAACCAACGTTAATTTAACAATAACCTCCACAGAATATTTGCAGTCACAATTGAATTAACGCCACTAAGTTTAAATTGTAAATAATTGGCTACTACTATTTGCGCCTTAAATTAGATAAATATCTGTTTTTTTCCAATACTGAAAAAGCATTACAGGTTCTTAACTACAGTATATCCACTTACATTCCGATTGGCAAGGATTAAAGAATAGTATAAAAAACAGAACGATTAGACTCAAATTTGCCTTCATGTTGAATGTGCGTACTCATAAAATGGATGAAAGGGAAGCTGGAAGCAATGTTGAGAAATTTGTCAGATCATTCTGGTGAAGCTTATGGGGACACGTACCTACCAACACATCCTCGTGTGAGGGTGTTACGAGATTTAACCGTGAGAAAAGGTCGTAAAAGAGCCGGTCGGTAAGCTGTGATAAAGTCAGAACTACCTGGAAGGAAGGAGCATTAAAAGGTGAAACACAGGAAATGTCAACAAATCGATCGCTGGTATCGTTCTCGAAGACCGAATGATATCGAGTGACGGTCATGGTCAATGCAAATCAACGGAGACCCATTGTAGTACTACTATGAAGTGCAGTCTTCTGACTTTGTATACTGTACGATAGTACAACATAGACCTCCGAGAACCAAAACAGAGCCCCTGAGGATCAAGGGAACCGCTTTAAAACACAACAGCTTGCGATGTGAATGCACTACCGTATTCCCCCGATCTCAAGGGACAGTTAAGCCCCACCCCCTCCAGTCATCGGTTGACTGTTCAATCGGATTCACTGTGTCGTGATTGGTTGAAATTTAAGTGCAACTTGGCAGCGATTGATTGATTAAGCGGGATTCTCGACGCACACATTAGATTGATTGATTGATTGATTGTAGGTAAACAATAGCAAACGGTGATGAACAGATAAAATCCGGGGTGGATCAAATTAACTGGTAGGGCAAAAAAGTGTCCCTTGAGATCGGGGGAATACGGTAGTAAACTGTTCTGCGTGACGTAACAATACTAGGTTTGTGGGACAAATAAAGCATGCAATTGAGAGTCTCGACCACTTGGACTGATTTGGAACATTTTTTTCAGGTGGAACGCAGAAGCCTCCTCGTTTTTTTAAATAATAAAATATTTGTGATGATTTGGAAAACTTTTTTCATCCTATCTAGATAAAGAACTTTTTGGCGAAATTTCAAACTTGCGAAACAATAGAAGATTCCGTGTTCCTTGATTTTCACTGTAAAAATGGCGAATTATGCAAAAAAATGCAATAAATATGATTACTGCAATACTACCTCATCAAAAGTTTAATTTGGAATTGATTGACGTCAGGCAAAGATATTTTGACATCAGGGAGCGGAGCTATACGCCCAACTCGGACAAGCTTGGCTGGAATTTCTGCTCTTTTAAAAAACTGTTCATAGCCCCACCCCCTTACATTCGAATAATAATGGGTTTATACAATTGGTTCCAATTTAAATGCGGGATGGGATGATGTCAAAATAATTATATTTAATGCATTTCGATAAATCTTCATTTTTTCCGTGGAGATCAAAGAAAACGGAATCTGTCAGTGCTTCCCAAATTTGGAATTTCACCAGAAGAAGTCGTTTAATTTAATCACCGATGAAATGAAATTATACCAATATTTTATTATTTTTAAAAAATTAGCGGAGGTATTATGCGTTCCACCTATGAAGAATATAAAATATAGTAGTATACCAATTTCGGAGCTGTCGTCGTATCTCAAACCTTCGATTCTATGTTCGCTACAGAAGTGTGCAAACAACCACAAGAATTAAATAGAAATTGTATGCTTTCGTAAAGGATTAAATTCTGTAATAATATAACCACAGGTGAATATTCTGGATTCTTTGGACTTTATCCAGTGTCACAGTCAATGCCATTATACATGATACATGCCATTAATGGTATGTATCAAAATTTATTTTAACATTGCCAAGCAAAAGCATGCAACGATTATTAATGTGGCGGCTGCCGAAAAGCTCGTCGCACGTGACGCAGCTGTCGTGGCTTCCCTGGTGTCGTTGCCGCTTGAAGTAGGGGCCGGACTTCGACCTAAAAAATTTCGAGTCAGAGCGGTAAACTTTTGCTTCAAATCGACCGCTCATTGCATTGCGATGCTGTGCTATAACTTCAATGGTCTAAATAAAGATAATAAAACTAATAATACGATAATAATACTAATAATTATAATATTATGCTAAGAAATATCATTAATTTATTATTATTAATATTAATATTAATAATAAAAATAATATTATAAATATTATAAATACTAACAATAGATCAAGACGTTTGAAACATTACTGTATTCCCATTTGAATTTCCATCTTTTATATTAGTACAATATTAATGTATTAGTACAATATTAGTGATGCTTTGAGGGATATATTTTACCGGTGTGGTCTCAATAATAACTTGCTGTCTTCCTCCATGAGGCCTTTTACATTTTCCGCCGCTTATCGGCGGGCGCCTTTTGGCGAAATTTATGGAAATCACTCGATAATAAAATAGGCTGCAAAGGGGGGGGGTGAGAAATGTGAAAGAGGGTGAAAGGGGGTGAGTGTATCTGTTTCCTTTAATACATTTGAAAAGTTAGATTCTAACAGCGCTGAAGCAAATGCGTCCACTCACAGTGGTCTGGGGTGTTGGAACGGTAGCAAGCCGCGTAGTCCATGGCCACGGCAATGTAGTGCTGCTCATGTAAAGTGTGAAAGAGATGGGCGAAGGGTCCCTTGGCGTAGATGGCCACGTCTTCACCGCCGTGCGTCTCCACTGACAACGGCACTAAGGCCTCCTGGAGAAACTCATTCTCTTCTGCACAAAAGAAGCACACGGTACTATGAAACACTTGATTCACTCTGTTCCCCATCCACTCGAAATCCACCAAGCTGACCTGTCTTGCTGTCAGTGAGGTCTCGCCGGGATCCGCTTTGCGAAGCACCTGGTCCGTTGGCGTAAGACAACGTAAGGTACGGCAGCCCGTCTTTGGCTCGTACGCCTTCTGGTCCCTTCAAAATGCCATTCCCTCTCGAGGGGTAGCCTCCCATGCCGATTGTATGCGAGTGGTCAGCCGTTACTGCAAAAACACATAAACAGCAGATTAATTTAAAAGTTAAAGATGATATCCTAATATACATTACGATAATTTTTTTAAGATAATTAACCATAACCTTACCTACGAAGAGAGTGTCATCAGCCGGTAGCATTGCCACAGCTGCCTCAATCGCCGCATCAAAAGCAACGGTATCATGTAAAGCTAATCTGGCTTGACCGGCGTGATGGGCGTGGTCAATTTTGCCACCCTCCACTAACAGAAAAAACCCATTGGGATCTTTCTGCAAAATGTCAATAGCCTTTGTGGTCATTTCCTTGAGCGTCGGTTGTTTGGGACCGTCGCGTTCCCGGAGGAGATCGTAGGCGAGATGGGACGGACCGAACAACCCTACACATAGAAAAATGTTAGCAAAGTCGAAGTCCTTTAGTTTTGCTTTAATTTAGTGTTGTCTAAATCAGAGTTGCTGACTTAAGTACATTAAATATCAGCACATGACTAAAGCATGACATTACTGTAAATGGAAAATTATTTAAATAAGGATAAAATAACGAAAAGGATGTTTTCCGGTACATTTATCAAATTTGATCTAAATTACTATTGATTTAAAATTGCGTTTTAGTTTATAATTTAAATTAAATTACAAATCAACATGAGTTCAATGAATCGATCATTAAATTTAAAATCAGCAGCCTATATTAGCGCGTTTTAAATCCCAAATTAAAGTAATCTAAGCAGCACTATTTTAATTGCCAGAAAAAAAATTAGACTAACCAAGAACGAAATCGGTGTTAGAAACGTCCAGTCCCTTCAGCTGATCCACGTCAGAGATGATTTTCGAGCGACTTCCTTGACCGGCGGCCTCCTTCTTGGCCTCCCACACTCGCAGGAGATTTCGTCCGTCTTTCCGGGCTCCTAAAAAACGTGAACCTCCCATAATAAATTAAGGAGTCCTTAACCTACAAAAGTCAATGTTGAGGTATCTTCCAAAACTAATAACACACCGCGTGATCCAAAGGCAGGATCAGTTTCGTTATTCGGTACAAATCCTTGTCGGCCACCTCCGAAGATAACCTTGACGGATGAAGGCAGAGTTGGGTTAATAAAGATACAAGGCTTCGCTCTACAGTCAAGATTGAAACAGGGTCCAACGTAAAGACCCTGCCGGTGAAATCCTGAGTGGATCTATTTTATTAGTTGTGCACCCGGGGAGGGGGGTAATCCTTAAGAACAAAATTGGGATGTTCGCCTTTAATTGAGTTTATTAACTGTAAGATAGTTTCTTGACAATTTCAATTTGGTTTTAAACTTGCAGCTAAATTTATCCGTATATTCAGGGCCCAGTCTCTCACGTCCCTGCCTCCTCTTATGCCTGATTAATTGTAACCCGACAAAACGGAGAAAATCAAAAGGGTTCCAGCGCCTTTGATACTAATTGGGGTTTGCCTCTTTCCCATTTCAGTCTTGCGTTTGATTCCCCTTATCTTTTTCAACTACAAGAGTCTCTTGCAAGCATTGTTCCAGATATAATCAGCTTCGTGCAGAAAAAATTGGCAAATTCCATTCCCCTGATTTGATGGATGGAGCCAAATGTCGGACTGAAATTATTGAAAATATTCTCCTTTTGTCAGAGAAAACTTCTAAGTTCTTGAAAACAAGGGCCTAAGAACGTAATATTATAAAATTAAGCCATGTCTGACACCGATAGCTGCCAAACTGAAATAATTGTGCACTTCATTTTAAAACAGAACCTATATCCAGAATTTGACAAATTTGATTAGTTGATTTCATGTCTCCGTTGATTTTTTGTGCTAATGGTGTGAGATTTGGGTGCTACCCCCCCCCCCTGCAAGCAGATAGTAGCACAGTTGATTAAAGACATTTTGTAGTCCAGAGATTTATACACCTGTTTCCGTTTCGAATATATTTTGAAGTGCTTCCAATAATACAATAATATAAACAAACTACACATTTTTTGCTTAGTGAAATAAAGTGGCGGGTTGTTTTATCCCATAAGTGAAGGTCATTACTATTGATGCCGTAAAAAAACGGATAAAACTAAATCATGTCAATTTTATATAAGTAGCGTATAAGTGCTTCTAACCATTACTAATATGTTGCTTTGTTGTAACTTTCCAATTTGTCTACAAATGGAGGATCATCACTTTTGGAGTCAACTGGTATATGAAGTATATACTCGGGTATATGCATAGTATACGAAGTAGATATATTTGTATGCCCATTATACAAGCACACACGTACTCGAATGTTCTGACCCGGAAGGTCCTCCACCAATTGCCGTGCAATGTCCTTGCACATTTTACGGTCCTCATCGGTCCCTTCGACGTAGGACTCCCAATCGCGACTCGGCGTATGGGCGTATGCTGCCGCGGGCGTGGCATGCGTGATGGTCGTTGTGGTGACAATGCCTGTGACTTTGCCAGCCTGCTGAGCCCACTCCAGGATGGAGGTAATATGATTGCCGGTGGCCGACGCACAATCACCGAATGTGGCATTGCTGTTTACCCCGATCACACCGAGGGCCGCCTTTTGCCCGCAGAGATAAGCCGTGGCAGTTCCGGCTGAATCTGGGATCTGAGCGTTGTCATTGTAGGTCTATACAAATAAAATAACACGATCGTGCTCCATTGGATGCGAAAGCGAACATTCCTTTGAAAACGAAACATTCACGTATCGCCTCGTGTAAATGCCTAACTGATACATTCAGTTAAATAGCATAAATGCAGGATTTTTTTACCCTGCCTGATGCAGAATTTAATTTGGAATCAATTAGCGTCGGCAGAAAGATTTTGAACTTTCAGGGGGCGGAGCTATAGGCAGCTATTTAAATCAGCCAAAGAGATGGAGTGCAGGGCGTGAAATCACATGTCGATCCGCTCGGCCCCTTCTCCCTGATGTAGTGAGATATTTCTGTTGACGACGCTAATTGATTTTCAACTTCTTTTTTTGAATCGGAAAATTTCGTAAAATTCGGAATATTATCTTTTCGGGAAACCATTCTTGTTCTTTACTTTGTCATGATTTTCAATTCATTAATCCTTCTAATCATACCAGAGTTCGTCCTTTCATGCTAAAATCATAACTATTAACGACCTCTATGAAACAAATTTAATCTATCTTGTTTCGAAATCTCAATCCGGCCCTTGTTAGAGATATTATTTACAATTACACTTGACGAACAGTGAATGGAGAAGAACGAAGAGTGCTCGCGTAGATAAATCCGATAAGGGTATTGTTTCATAACAACGGGATAGTCTTCCTGTTACTCAGGCACGAAAGAAGAGAGTAAAGGACCTGTCTAGATTCTTCTTTCTATTAGGGGGAACAGATGCATACCTTGCTAAGCCCGAGATTGGGGAATTTTTCAAAGGTCAGGGACGTCTCCTCTCCGTTTGCTCCGCCCATTTGGCCCTTGTAAATTCGAGCGGCAGTCAGCGTGGCCACACCCATACCGTCACCCAGGAAGAGGACAACATTCTTTGGTCGCTTCACGATCCGTTCGTTGTTGAGTGCTCGCTGCAGCTCGGCGTTCGCAATATCTATCCACTGCTGAGGAGCTGGATCAGGCAAATTGTAAATATAGACAGCCCTTTAACGCCTTTAAAATTACGGAGAACCCACTTACTTTCTGCTTTGAGTTCTTTAAGGCTCACAAGGAGGAAGGTACAGACAAACAACCACCTCAAATCCATTGCTTCAGATGTGAGATAGTGAGTGTGGGTCGTTAACAAAATCGTAGCAATCACATAAATATTTAGGAACCTTCAACTCCCGCAGTAGACCTAGTCCCACGAAGAAGTCAGTATTGGTAGACACAAAAACATCCTAAGTGTACACAATGAATACCGTAGAGAACTTATCCCAGACAGATAGTGTTTGAAATGGTGATTCTGCGACCCATCAATCACGACCTGATAATTTGTCGAACCATCGGGAAATAAGTTATTGTCACAACGTGATGTGCTGATGAAGGTTGCCCGTACCACGCGGAATGTTGTCGCGAACCATCTCGCCTGTCTGAATCAGTGATATCAATGAGGAATTTTGCTTAATCGCAACCGTAAATATTATTAACTCTAGCTAGGGACAAAACCTCACAGGAAGCCGAGCGAATGCGACTTTTATACATATTATCACGCTCGATTACCGCAGTTGGACATGCTCGATTAATTAAGAACGAGTTTGGCAGTGTATCTTGTTATCTTTCCTAGGTCGTGGACTCCTATGATGTGCATAATTGCTGTCTCCAAAGACCCTTTTGTTGGTTGGGGTTCGCGCATAACTTCCGCTTATGGGGAAGATATCTCATCACAACGGAACAATGCGCACATAAAATCATCGGGGCGCTTGATAAAAGACCAGCGGCGGGGGTAAGGTGACACCGACATGAACGACTGAAGAGTCATTTTAGAGGCAGCTTGCTGTGGTCAATTTGCCCAACGTTATATTAGAAACACTAGTGCTGTATGTTGCGCAGTCTTATCGTACGTCGTGTTATAGCAGTCGGACAAAGTTCGTTTTGACAAGTTTTATCGAGTGTTATTTATCATTCTATGTGGCTAAAAATCAGTCACCTTCTCGACGAAATAAATTGCATAATTATCGTCATTAATATCAAACACATTTTTAAATAAAAATTAGTGACGTTTTTACATCCCAATCATCCCAACTGACAAGGAAAGGGCCGCACACGTCGCTCTTCCATGATTCTTTGTAGCACCGACACTGCGAGTTTTCATCATTTGTTTAATGTTTTTTGCAAAACAAATTATTACTTCATCCAACTCGTTTGATACGGCGTAGAATTTTCTACAAGATCGCAGTCCTAACTTGTATTATTTCTATCCCAGTCGAGAGAGGTATCTAGGACCGAACTAGAAACGTGTATTGATATCTTACTATTTGCTTTTAAGGAAGTTTTTTTCGAACGACTGAACCCAATGCTTGAGAAAAAACAAACTGACAAAAATAGAACGTGACTATCGAGACACTTAGAAATTCCTGATGTCCCGATATATGGCAGGGAAGGTCTTTTGCTGCCACTTCCATAGGCTCTGTCGGAGCGCTTCCATCCGTTTCTTCTGTTCGTTCACGATGGTCTGAATTCGTAGGCGTTTCAGCACGAGGGCCTGTCGCATCTCCGACTCCGAAGCATCAGCGTGGATTCCTATCAAAGCCATATTTATTAGGCTTATTAACATATTGGCAGAGGGGGGAACATAAAATCAGGCAGGTCCCTACCGATGCTCTCGCCAACAGTGTGCCTTTCCTGTAGTTCGATCATCAAACCGCGCATCGGAGCCTCCGCGTTGTAGCGCTCGTGTTGGAAGGCCATGAGCTTCTGCTGGAGCAGTCGGACCTTATTGCCCCAGACTTGAATGTCGTCTTTAAATATCTGAAAGGTAAAGCGGTTACAATGCCTTTAATAAACCACGAGCTATCCGTGAGCCGGTCATGCACGGACCTTTTTCTGTTGCTTTAGACTCTGCTTGAGCTGTTGATATTTCTCCTCCCGGTACTCGCCGAAATCTTTCCCCACCATCTGGTACAAGCTTCGATTGCATTTGTACTAGCATACAGACAGGTTTAGGAATAGCTCTCACCTTTCGAAATTCGAGGGGAGCTGACTGACTGTTGATGAATTGGCGCTCATGATTGTAGTCTCTGATTTTTTGCTTGTGCACATCCTTCTCCCATTTCAGCAGGGTAATGCCTTCGCGATATTTCACTACCTCGTTTAGCATATCCATCTTCTTTTGGCATTCCGTCTAATGGAGCAAAAATACGCAAACTCAAATCAAATCTACAGACACTCAGACAATATCTAGATACACATGAAAACTGAGAGACAGACAGACAGACAGACAGACAGACAGACAGACAGACAGACAGACAGACAAACAGACAAACAGACAAAAAACAGGCAGGCAGGCAGACTTACTTGCAACTCATTGTTTCGATTTTCGATTATACTGAGCGGAATCAAGATTACTCGATCGTTGTAATCTATAAACGGCTTGCATTCGGTCTCCATCTGCCCGTGGGTTAAAGTCAGAACAAAATCGGAGTTCCTTTCCAGATTCTTCTGCTTTATTTCCGTGAGAGCAGCTTGTCGATTAATCTCCTCCAGTTGGTGCTTCAGCGTTTTCTCTATGGCCAAGTAGTCCTTCAGCACTCCGTGATACAGCTCCAGTTCCACGTGCTTTATCCAGAACGCCATCTCCGACTCCATCTTCTTCCGTCGCAACTCACAAAATTTGACCCAAGTTTTCAAGTCGATCTCCTCCGGGCGATTTCTGGTGTCCTCTATTTTGGCGACTGTGTTGAAAAACTCGTCGGTGATTTGTTCCTTCAGTTCGGATGTCCGTGGGCGAAGTTCTTGCCCCTTGTAATGCTTCACCTGTTTCAGGCCTCGCAGTGGGTGTGGCCGCTTGCGGTATATTTGAACCAACATTCGACCATCCAAGTCAGAAACCTATTCAATAAAAGTGTGAGAATAAATCTAATGGGCAGACTACTATATGTCTATGCGTCTGCCTTGCGGTCTTTCTCTCTGTCTGTCTCTCTGTATGTCTCTCTGTCTGTCTCTCTATCTGTCGGTCTGTAACTCTGTCTGTCTGTCTGTCTGTCTCTGTTTGTCGTTTGTCTGTCTTCTATCTTTTTGTATTCGTCCTGTTTGTGCATCTCAAAGTCAACCGCACCTCATGAAGTTCCTTCTTCACATTGTGATCCAACGCTGCGTCATTATGGACCAATTGGTCATAATCATGCTGTACTATATCAAAGACCTTCCGTGCCCGCGTTACGTTGACTTTGTTTGCTTGCAGACGGGCTACCAACTTCTGCGCCTGGAACGCGACGTTTCCGCTGTAGGTCGCCAGTTCCTCCGCGTACAACAACCGTTGGCGTAGATGCATAGCCCGGAGGTCTATCACGCCGGCTGCAAAGACAGCCTTGTCTCGCAGACAAATTAACTCGCCGAGTTCCGCGTCGAAATCTCGGATTAGCGCGTCGCAGTCGTGGATGAGATCATTGGTGGACTTGTGCCGGTCGTTGACGGGAGAGTGCACTTGGACGCGGGACGCGGCGATTCCATGACGATGGCTCGACGGTGACAAACGGACGAGTGTGCCTGTGTGTTTGAGTGTAACGAACAAGAACATAGTTTTAAGACCCGTGAGACACCATATGTGTGATGCCTGAATGGATGTCTCCTTGTTTATTGCTCATCATGCGACGCAGAGTCGCAGACAGATCGTTTCGAAATAAGAATTGTCTGGTACGAAGTAGGGGCTAGTTTAGAGTTCTTACAAACTGGAACCAGGACCCCTCATGGCAGGGCCAAGGGGGCGAGCAAAGGGCAAAATGAACTTTTCAAAATTGAACCCAAATCCCGGCCTTTTATTTACGATCATTTTGAAATTTGTGGGGGTGTGAGGGCTTGATTCACAAAGGCCCCTGGTATTTTAAAACTTTTTCAAGAACTTCAGTTTTTAAATCAAATATCAAATAACATTTATCAAATTTTATAACTTATGGAACCCAATTTACGTATCTTAATAATAACTGCAAACGGGAGGTTAAAGACACTCAGGAACGGTCCAATTTTTTTATTGTTTTGAAATCCCAGGGGGTCCTCAAAGACCGAACCCCCGAACCAAACAAAAAGCCGAATTTTGAGTTCAATTTTAACAATATTGCGTTTTGCCCTTCGTCCATTCTGGCTCCTACCATGAGGGGTCCTGGTTCCGGCTTGTCAGGACCTTAAACAAGATCCTGCCCTCGCGTAATAGTAGTTGCCATTTGCACAGTTTCACGTCAAAACCAATCTCATACTTTATTACCCTATTAAGAATTACCCTATTACCCTATTACCATAATGGTCACTGTGCGTTTACTTCTTTATATTCCTTCCTATATATATATTTACACCCCTTTTTTGAGTAATACTCCTTGCTATACTCCAATGCCCCTACTGGTATAGCGGTGTAATTCTGCTTCTATCTTAAAACAAAATTGTCTTGACTACTATCCCACCCAAAATTTACTTTGCAATCGATTGGCAGCAGCTAAATATTTCTCCAAAATTAGGGGACGGAGCTATGAGCCAATATTCAAAAACTGAGGGCGTATTCCCGCAGTTATTGTCAAAAAATAGAAATAGCTCCGCCCCCCTGATCACCAAAACAAATCAGGCTCATGCAAATCAATTCAAATTCGAATTCGGCTGAGATCTATTACGAATTTAAGCCCCCCTGCCGACATTTCGTACTTAGACAACTCGTACCTCTAAATTCGTATCTGGGTACATTTTATACCTAAACATATGGTCTCCCGACAATTTGCCCTTATAAGCAAATCGTACCAAGGGAAAAATTATACTCCGACTACTCGCACACAGACACTGCTCAAGACCAAGCAACGTCACGCAGATCCGGTGTTCTGACATTAACCTCAAACATTTTCACTTTTTAAACGTACATCGAACCATAGTCTTGCCGGGTTCCAGTAAACATTAGGCACCCAAAATTATTCAGCCCAATGTGCCTGAAAACTTATCCGTAGACTTGGTTTTTCTCGTGCGCTTCGCATACGAGGTCCCTGGTCTCGCTTCACTCAGCCGCGGGTACGAAGAAAAGTGAAGCATTGGAGGTGATTGTATTGAGAGTTGTATTGAGACTATGCTGTCAGTGTTGAGAAGGCTCTATCGCGTGCACCGTTCCCGGCGCACGGAATACTAACTTTCATCCGTACCAAATATACCTCTGTACGGAATGTCCGAGTTCGAATTGTGTGACGGTTAACTCGCGCTGTCCCACATGGCCTACCACTTACAAGGAAATTCCACCACTCTCGAAGGTGAAATCTTGCACATCCATTAATTTTGTAGTGTGTGTCTACATTATGTGATGCTATTTCCATCGAGGAAAAAATTAAAAACGTGTGGAAACAATTTTCTAAAAATAAAAATGTACCACGTGGTGGTACATAGATGACGCTGTTAATGTTACCGTATGCCGTGTCAGTTGATTGATTTATTCGGCTACAGTCGTTATTGGTTCGTTTCTGTCGTTGACCAGGACTATACAGTCAGTAGTAACACCGACACATGTAGCAATCAATGTTAGCAATGTAACAATCAACTGAGGCGGTATACGGTAACATTGGCAGCGCCATCTATGTACCACCACGTAGTACATTTTTTTGTTTAAAAAAAATTTCCACACGTTTTTATTTTTTTTCTCGATGGAAACAGCATCACATAATGTAGACACACACTAAAAAATTAATGGATGTGCAAGATTTCACCTTCGAGAGTGGTGCAATTCCCTTGTTAGTCTCATGGACCTAAGCAATTGTGACTCGACTCTCACGTCGAGGAGTTCTTCGCCACGTTCTGTGCTTCTACTAGTGTTGTTTAAATCAAAATTTTGAAGTTAATTTAAATATGGCAAAAGGTGATTCTAAATCAGAATTAAAATCATCGTCTCTAACATGAATTTAAATTAAATCAAAAAATTAATTTAGTTGCAAACAATCTTGATTAAAATGATTTAAATTAATCTGTAATATAAATTAATCCAAATTAATTAAACTTTTTCTACAGTCAGTTGCATCTCTTAAACGAACCCATCAGTTGGATGTCTTACACCAAACCCGTCGTGCCTCTCTTCAGAAACCCATTCGGTTCTCTCCATTCCATATTGTAACCTCATTCCTGTCAGTAATACTTTATTCCGTAATAATTTCGGATCGACATCACACTCAGACATTCAGACAACGAAAGGCGCTATTTTCAAGTCCCTAAACAAACTCCTGCCACACATTCAAGTCAGACGTGCGCCTTACGGGGAGCCAGCAACCGATATCATTCTGGTGACTTCGGCCGAAAGGGTATACCACCACAATTGTCTTGGTATGATTTGTCTTGCAAGTGATAGGAAATGTCTGTGTTTACGCATTGTCTTGATACTGCTTGTTTGGGTACAAATTGTCTTGAAACTGCTTGCCTGGATACGAGTTGATAGGTATAAATTGTCTTGATACTGCTTGCCTGGGTAGGACCGGTCCCAAACGGAATTTATGACGCGTATATGCTTACCACTCCTATTACCGGCATTCAGGCCGTAATTCCGATCGTTGCAATTAAAGCACAACGGCACCGGCAATTTCTCCCGCTTCAGATACTCCAACAGCTGGTCCTCCGCCACTTCGTACATCACCTTCTGCGGGTCTTCATCATTCCGTACCAAGAGATCCGGGCTTGGGAGCGTCAAGTCCTGCTCCTTCGCCGACTGCATCTGCCGTTGGACGATGTCCATCTTCTTCTGGAGAGCCTCCACCACGGAGGACTTGCGACGGAGAAGCTCGCAAAATCGTCTGTTGAATTCTTCCTTCAACAGCAAGCTGCATTCTCGCAGCAGGGCAATCTGATGCACACGTTGCACTCGGGAGGTCAAGACATCTTCGAAGTAGAGATCGTTGAAGATTTTTGCTTTAGACGTGTTCTTATCGCAGAGATTGATCATGATTTGCGTGGTGTAGTCACGGGATGCAGACAGAGATGCGTCGTCAGCAGCTGAGCGGTCATGGAGGTTGTCTGTTGGGATGTTTAATGTTTTTTTTTCAAAGTCTTGCTCAAGACTTCGTTGGAAGGCAATCCGGTTGGTAGTTGTCTGTAAGGGAAGACGTGAGGCAAGGTCGAACAAACGACGGGTAGACAGTGCTGTTATAAACAGAAAAAGAGACAA
Organism: Hypsibius dujardini; assembly: GCA_001579985.1. NCBI lineage: Eukaryota > Metazoa > Tardigrada > Eutardigrada > Parachela > Hypsibiidae > Hypsibius > Hypsibius dujardini. The sequence goes on from LRSR01011482.1 coordinate 66,461, forward strand.
AAGAACGTTCAGGTAAACAGACAGACAAAAAACAGACATGCAGACAGATATATGCAGGAGAAGACATAAGCGGGCAGATTTGTTTCGATAAACCCATTAATGCTTACCTGTACGGCTGCTGATCGTTTTGGAATCGGAAAATTCGACAACTTTAGTTTGCTTCCCAGGCCATAAATTGACTGATGCTGGATCGACAGTCGCGACGAATACCTGCGAATCAGCTTCTCCTTCATCAGGCGATGCTCAATCAGCTCCAAATGAGCTCCGGTTTGACTTTCGCAAATTTCATTCTCTCTTCGTTTCCGCAGTTTCAACCAACCGTCGTCGAGGAGCTCAAAGTAATCATCCCTGAGACGTTTCAGTCCGTTCAACGGGACGTTTTTCTCGTACAATTGCAGCAGTTGTGTCTTCACCGTGCTAAACCTGGCTTTTAAATCCGATGCCTGGGAGTTTTGAGCCGCCTGGATCTGTTCGCTGCAGATGCGGGATTTCATTGACATCCACGCTTCCTGATTGGTATCCTCCTAAAACCAACGGAATACAAATGCCTCAAAAGAGAATCGTTTAATTGTAAAATTCAGTATAACAAGACGAGTCTCAACCGACCATACCAACACAAATACCTAAGCAAACGGGCAGACAGAGAAGATAGACCGACAGACAAGCAGACCAGGCAGGCAGGCAGAGAGACAGGCAGGCAGGCAGGCAGGCAGACAGACAGACAGACAGACAGACAGACAGACAATCTGAACGCCTCATACTTCAATCACAATTTCGCCGTTGGGATCATATCGCCCAACCAGATCCGGCTCCTTCGTCCGAAGATCCTTCATCAACTCAAACTCCGCCGCCATATTTCCAACCACAGACACCCTCTCCTCCAGCTCTAACTCCGGAATAAACGGCGTCGTCCGACACACCAGTTTCCCGTCTTGCATCACATAGTACACATGAAAGCCCTGTTTATTCTGCTTCCAAGCCACCTCCTTCACATCCCCCAGACTGATCTCATCCTTAGCGATTTCCGTGAAGAACTCAATAAACCGCACACTAAACGAGCCGTGCGTGTCAACCAGCAGCAAATGCTCAATTTCGGGCAAAAATATCACATGCGCAATGGGGAATTTCAGTGAGGTCGTGCCGGCAATGAAAGCCGGGGTCCGTGTCCAAGTCTCGCTTTTCGCGTGGACCAAATGCTTCGTAGTCGTGGCAAAGAAGATGGAATTGTGGCTCTCCACTGCGAACGTCCGAAAGGGGACCTTCATTTCGAGCCGCTTCAACAGGATGCAGACATCGGTGAATTCGTCCAGTACGTTGCCGTAGAACGGCGCGGGATCTTCGCAGAGTGCCGGGCTGATTCGGAAAGTGATGAGTTCCATGGCGACGGTGGGGTCTTCGTTGGTGGCAACACCGGCGGCCACGAAAATGTTGCCTTCGCAGTCGGAGAGAGCGTGGAATTCCGTTAGGGCACCAGATAAACGGATCACACCTCAAAATATTTTTAAATAGAATGATTATGATAATCCCAACGAAAATAGACTTAAAGCAGTCGCTCTTATTTTTTAATAAATTACCGGGATCAGTTCTTAATTTTATGAATTATTATTATCATGAATCCTGTAATCATAATTTGCGATCCTGTTTTAGGTATGATAGATAAATTTTTGGTGTTAAAATTACTTACATAAGTCTCTACTGCATTTATTTACATAAACAAATATTATTTAGATATGAAAATAATTTAAAATATTCTACTACTATGCATAGTATACTATACCTAAAATTCTCAGTTAATTTTAATTAATTTTTATAACAATAATCTTCATTAAATTATTAATTATTAATTAACTAATCAGTTGTACATATTAGACGATACCTAAAATCTTCCACTTTTTAGTAACCAATGCGGAAAGAATGACAATTTTGTACGAAGGAGTTTGAGCCGCCATTAGAATGATAGTCCCGCTAAGATCGAAACGGATCTTAGTAATTCTGGAAGAGAAGACTCGATGAGAGCACAGGAGTCTCGGTTGTTGTCCGTTATGGCAGTATGTGCAGTCCAAGATGTGGATGTAGCCATTCCTGCTACCAATTGCCAAGAAGTCGTTGTTAGGTGACGCGTCGATGGATGTCGCGTCGAATGAGAGTTGATACGTGAATTCCGGTTCATCGCGGTCGTTCCAGATTTTGAGGATGCCCATTTCCTGAAGGGAATACAGACATCCGCCAAAGAATTTGCCGATGAACATAAAGCGGGAGAAGTCTTTGCGGCTGCAAAGTTGAGTTACTTTTGCTTCTCCTGCAAATATTTATTAACGTTTACTGCCATCTTCATGTCTCTGTCTGTCTCTCTGTCTCTCTGTTTGTCTTTCTGTCTGTCTGCTTGTATGTTTGTCTACCTGTCTTTCCGTCTATCTTCTTGTCTGTGTATCTCTGTTTATCTTTTTGCCGGCCTGCCTAAAAGTCTGCTTGCCTGTCCGTTTGTTTGCCTGACCTAACTTTCTGCCTGCCTGCCTGCCAGCTTATCTGCCTCTCTTTGTGGAAATGAACTTACCCGGATTAAAACTAACTAATCTTGCCCGATCCGTCAACGCAATCCACGGATCGTTCCTCGGACTCTGCCAAAGGTACTGCACGTTCTCTTCCTTCATTGGAATTACAACGTCTTGGATTTCAGTGGGTGAAGCCATTGAGATCACTCGAAACTCGTTCAAGCTATTGGTAAACGCCAGGCCATCCCTGGATGACACCAACTGCTTGACAGCCAAGAGTGGAACATCGAGCCCGAGGTAAGTTGGAAGGCTGTTCAATCGATGTGGGTGAAAATATAGAAGGCTTCCCTCGTTAGTACCAATATAGAGTCCACCATCAACGTGCCACGAATGGGCAGTGGGAATTAGCCGAACTCGTCCTAGAACTTCGTCAACAAACGCCTGAAGCAGATTAAGTGGGACCTGTGCAACGGCTTCTAAATCGACAAAACCAGCTGGCTTAGAAGTGTTGGCGCACTGGAAGAGCTCGATCGGTTCTTTGGGTGTGGAGTTTCGGCTGTACGGGAGCTGGAAGGGCCTACAATGCCACGTACAGTATGCGAGATTTGCATGCAGAGATTGCAGACAATACAAATTGCGAGGAGGGAATAAGGAAGGCAGATAGGCAGACAGACAGACAGACAAACAGACAAACAGATAGACAGGCAGACGAGGCAGGCGTATAGGTAACATATGAAATACAGAAACAGTTAATTTACTGACCTCTGAATAATGACTGCAAGTGCGTGGTCATCCTCCACGGGTTGATCTATAGTGAAGAGTCGCAGACTTCCCTCTCCAGAAATGCAGAAATCCCGCCAATTCCATGTCGATAGTGACAGACGAATGTCAGGAACATAAATGTCTGAAAGTTTGAAGATACAAAAAATCGACTGGTCCTCCCAGCTCCTGCGAATTAAACATTCAGGATGAAAATTGGATGTCACGTTTGTTCACCAGCTGATATAAACATATAATTTTGTACAGTCGAGAACAATTCAGTTTATTAAGACAACCCGGTTGTGAATGGATTCACAAGGCTGGCATTACGGGTACATAACGTACCATATCTTCACCTGATTTTCAGGATGACCCAGCAGGGTAACCAGCAGTTTTGTATACGTTAAGGCGATGTCGAGCAGTTCGCCATCCGCCACTTCTGATAAGGCAACGCAGACCGTCAGACACTATAATATACATCATCAAACGAAGTGCCTAAAACCAATAGGCATCGTACGGAAAACTCAGCATACCGTCTATTCGAGAGATAGCAGAAAAATCCGGGTAGTGATGGATGAATACTCTGATTGGTGGATGAAGCTCAGCATAACAAAATATGCTCTTATTCGGAGCTGTCCTGAAGAAGCCATGCTTCAGGCAGGGAACTTGAAAGACAATGTCATCGCGAATCAGGTATCCTGTTGGAAAGATTTCCGTGATCGAGAGGAATCGGATAGCGGAGCCGCAGACATAGCCAACATCGGTATCGCTGACAAACTGCAGGTCCAGCGGCAGTACTCCTTGGATAATTCTGCAAAGACAGTTGTAATGAAAATGGATGATCGAGCCACCTGAGACTGATAGGCATACCAAACGAAGGCCTACAGACCTATAGACAGATAGACGACACACAGATGGAAAGACAGACAGAAAGACAGACAGAAAGATAGACAGGACAGACAGGCAGACACAGACAGACAGACAGAAAGAAAGACAGGCACATGGACACACAGACATATAAAGAGACTTACGAAGTGATGTGATCATCCATTGGCGCTGTCATGTGGATGAAATTTTCCGATATGACAGTCAGTCGTCAAACTGCTGTCAAAGCTTGAACGATTACTACGAAATTCCAAACTCCATATTACTGAAAAATGTCTAAACCGTTTAAGATTCCAGAGATTCTCCATCCATCGTCTGACTCACACATAGCGTTGCCAGGAAGCCCGAAATCATATTGTACTGAAACTCTCTCAGAGTCATGAGAATTTATGCAGTGCGGATAAACTGAACTCACATGTACTAGTAATTAATATTGTTTCATGAGAAAGACGGTGAAGCGGAAAAGCAGTAGTTTCAAGCGAAAGTAGAGTAAAAATTCCTTAGAGTTCTCCCAATGGAGGAAGAAAAAATGCTGGGAAAGCCTGTCATGCTTGCAATGAGTGGAGGGACTAGTATAACAACGCAGTAAATGAGCCAAAATCATTCGTCCTAGTCTAGTGGGATGACAAATTGGCCCACTAAATTGAGCACCCCGAAAACTACGATCAACGAGTGTCCTATAACAGTCATCTTGGTCAAAAGGCCGGCAGCACGGAGAGCGGCCAGGTAGACCAGGCAGGGGAAGGTGTAGTTGTAGACGAATCCGGAAATTGCACCGACAATTCTGGAAAAAAGACAACACTAATTTCATCCCCAAACTGTAAATCGCTGGCGTCTTTCCTTGCTCCCACAAGTACCTTATCAAGGCTCCTACTCGAGGCCAAAACATGGCCAGAAGAACACACACGCATACCACCGCCGCATTCAATCCGAAAATCCACCGGTACCTACAAACGACAAACACATTGCTCATTAGATAAAAAAATTAGTTTAATTTCAATTTTTTGTAATTTATAAATATTTATATATATTCTTTCTTGCAAGCAAAAAATATATTTAAATATGATGTCTCTCACTTTACATTAACTTATAAAAAACAGTTAAGTACCAAAGTATCAATACTTTACAGTTGCGTCTATTTTTGTACTTCATAATTAATACATAATAATTATCTTATTACATTACAATGCAAGTTTTACAAATTCTTAGATAAAGAAATAATTTACTGGTAATTTGTAACCCCACAAATATTACGTCTGAAATAATTTGTCTGATGCATTTAAATTTTGCATATTGTTATTAACACGTAATAATTATCTTAATATTATACTTCAAATGTTTGTTTTACACATTCTTAAATAAAGAGCGATAATTTAATAATTTACCGGTAATTTGTTATCCGAAGAATTTTGCTCATAAACTGCGTTCGGAACATGAACAGCAGCAACGGATAGACGGTGACCATTTGAAAGAGCAGGAAAACACTAGCCACGATCCCGTAGATGTCGTCCTTCGTGACCAAACGCAAGAAATTCTACAATCAAACAACCCTTTCCGGTAACTTCAGGCAAAGTTCAAGCCTATATCTTCAACTGTCATACATCCGGAATTCCGTCTTTTCGGTCGGGATACGCGACGTAGTAGATGATACCGATGGTCAGGTATGTCAATGCCACGAGCAGGTACGCGATCCCGAGGTCGCGCCTTTTCTTCTCCGGCCTCGCATGATGAGCCGTGATTGGAAGAATCCCGTTATGGATGAAAAACCCCATCGATAGAGAACCCGTAATTGCCGGGAACTTTGTATTGAAACCTGTACAAAACATTTTATCATATTTGAGGAGTTATACCCAATGAGAGATCATTAGATGAAATGTTCAATCAATCTAACTAAGCGTGAACTAACTTGGGACAGTCAACATAGTTGGAACGCAGAATGCCGCTTAATTTTTTAAATTAGTGCAACTTTAGTGATGAAACATGAAATTTATTTCATCGGTTACTAAATTAACACTTTTTTTGAGAGATTTCAAAGTTGGGAAAACACTGGGGATCCATTTTTCCTGATTTTCACTGCGAAAATGGCGATTTATCGAAATACAATAAATATGATTATTTTGAAACTGTCACATCTTAAATTTAATTTTAAATTGGTTGGTATCAGTCAAGTATTTTTCTGGTATCCGGGGGCGGAGCTACATGCCAACTCGAGATAGTCTCGCTGAAATTTTGCGTCCCTTTTTAAAAACTGCCAATAGCTCCGCCCCTTACATCCAAAAAAATAATCGGTTTCAAATCAAATTCGAATTGGGACAGTGTTAAAATAATCATATTCAAGGCATTTCGATAAGTTGCCATTATTACAGTGAGGGATTAAGGGGATTAAGGGGGATGGAATCTTGCAATGTTTTTTCAACTTTGAAATTTTGCCAAAAAGAGTTTTAATTTAGTCACCGATGACGTGAATTTTATAAATTATTATTAGTATCGTACTGATTTTGAAAAAGAAGCGGAGGGATTCTGCGTTTCCCCTATGAAAAACGTCCCACGTAGACAAGATTCATTAATTTTATGGATCAACAGCTCGATCAATCAAAGCCTACACAAAGGCCATAACGCCTTCTTGGAACCAATCAATTCATCAACATCAATCCTTCCAGTTGGTTAGTAATATACCGACGATGGAGTTGTCCACCTGCGGGTCCATGTTGACGCCCCATATGATGGCCCGATAAATGACGTATCCAATGAGAATGAACACCGACCCAACTCCCAGGGCATTGAACTTGGTGAAGACGGTCGGTTCACGCATACAGGAGATCGGGTAGAGGATGAGTACGAGATACAGCGGTACCGTGTACTCGGCTGACCAGTAGTCGGAGAACTTGGATAAACTCGCTCCGACCACCACCTCCTCCGGGGCCTCGAGACGCATATGGGATCCGTGGAGGGTGTGGTTGGCATCCCACGCGTAATCTCCAGGTTAGTAAAGGAAAAAGGGGACAAGACTAACCGTGAGGTACCATAACAGACAGCGTTTATCATGACTTACGGTTAATAACGTTGCCGACGTTGAATAAAAAGCGTGACATGAATATCCAATAGGCAATTAAGGCACCGAGGAAGGTCAGGAGCGATATCAGAACCCCGAAGAAGGATAGTTTCCGGCCGAGGAAATGTTCAATAGCATCGCCAAAGTCGGTGAACTCCGGCTTGCAGACCTTCTCTTCGTCCGCCTCGTCGCGTTGCTTCTCTGACGTGCTCAACACTAGCGAGCACGTGTAGTAGGATAGACATCCCAGGAAGATGGTCAATCCGATCCCCAAAATATACCCAGCCTAAGTATACAAAGGAATAAAACATTTTTGTCCGAAATGGATTTCCTTGCCCGATCATCCAAGTGGTTCAACGTGATAATATAAACATTAATTATTTGCGATATCGGCATGTACGGTACAGTAAATTGTGTTGCTCTTTGTGTTTTAAGCATAAACTAAAAATTAATCTGTGTTTTTAAAGAAAGAAGAAAAAAAAAGGTAGTATCTTTATTCCACATTCAAATTGATGTACCTGTGCAATCGCCCATGGCATAATCAGGAGGGAAGAACCCATCATGGTATTCCAAATCGCGAAACTAAACTCTCCGAGGAAGACCGTCAGCAAACGAAGATAGCGGACACAGACATAGCACCATGCACTGACGCGTACACGAATACCAAACACAGACTCAGAGAGCGGTACCGAGACAGACCCAGACACAGACACAGACACAGACACAGACACAGACACAGACACAGACACAGACACAGACACAGACACAGACACAGACACAGACACTATTTACCCTTACACAACATTAGACAACCTACACTAAAATTTCTGCAAACGTACATTGTGACTATGCTGCCCTGTTTACGAGGTGACTCCTGCAGCTGGCTCTTCTCTTCCGACGCCACCTGCAGCCGAACATCCCGCAATGACGTCACAGCGGTCAACACCGGTTCCCCACGCACCGGTCCGCCGTCTGGTGCAATCCGAGACACCAGTGTATGCTTTCCCGTGTACGGCGCTGCCCGCAACTGCGCTTCCGGTTCCGGCGTCGACAGCGTCGGGGTCGTCCCGTCGCTCTCCAAGTCCGTCGAGTCCGTAGACGTCCTTGACACCGCCGTCGGGGTCGTCGAACCGCCTGATCGAAAATCACCACCGCCTCCACCACCACCACTCACAAAGAGGGTTCCGCTGATTGTCGTGATCGGAGCCGACAGTACCACCTCATCTGCAAATATACCGATTAGCTCATCAGCAATAAGTGTCGCTACTTCCATAATATCACAATCAATAACAACAACCAACAATTGCATATGCAAATGAGGCGAGAACGGGCAATTTTTTGACAGTCTAACAAGTTTACCTTCGTGTCGTAAAGCATTGATGATAGCAGACATGATGATGTTGATGATGGGAACACGGGCCGGTGTGGGAGAGAGTGATTGAGAGGATGTTGACTCGCTTTACGGGTCGCGGACCAACGGACGGCACTTTGCGAGGAGCGAACGGACGCTCGAGGTGCGAGCTTCGCACAGGTGGTGGTATAAGGGGTATATAACACCCGCAAAAGGACCTCAATCGGTGAAGTCTAAGCCCACAAAGAATGATACCGGGGTGTGAGGCTTATATCAAACGCAGCGAGGTCTGGTCTGTGGGTTCCCTGCTGCACTCTCGGAAGTCCGACTAGCGATCCAAAAGTTTTAAGGCCAAGGCGGAAGCGCAAACTGTGAGGATATGGCACATGGCACATTCAGCTGCGGATGAGGATATGTCGGAAGATCATCAGCAGTAACATAGTCGGGGCAAGTGTGCGGATTCCAGCTGAGCTGAGGCAATATTTATGTTTATTCGGGTCGCTTTAGACGCTTACCTTCTTTTTTTTACGGTGATGATGATCCCCTAATTATTATATCTTTTACTTGGCAATGGCCCCGCTCTTTCACTGTGTGTTTTTTTTCGCTGCCTTCGCAGAGGTGGCGACAATTTTTCGAGAGCTTCCGAAGCATGATGGGCACATATACGCACTTTAGAAAAGATATGTGGTAACGTCCCTCCGCGGTACATGCATGCATATTGAGTCAGTTAGGCGACCGATGCAGACTCAAAGCCGGAAGTCGGGCTTGAAGCCGGTCTATTGACACTGAAGTGCTGTTCCACCCAAATTAGCGGAACGACATAGCGAGAGGGTACCTCCACGATGTAATGATGTGTTTTTGTTTTTGCCTGTCACGGTGGGAAGACCGCAGACAATGATGGCTATTGTTTTAGAGCACGGAAGCCGCAAAGAGGGTGTGGCTACACTACGGCGGGTACTTCACCTAGGTGTATGTAGCACGCATATTGATGCAGCAGATATATCTCACCGGAAGTGACACATTCAGATTTTGAGGCACTTCACGGCCTATCGCCAGTCCATCAATACGTAATCGCATCGGCTCACCGCGGTGTTGACCAACAAAAAACAAAACCATGTGCCGTCAAGTCGTATTAATCAGCGGTTTCTGTATATCCCTGACACAAGTGAGGATCAGGGCTCATCGTCGTCATGTAATATGTGCTCGTTTCGTTTACGAAACCGTCCCTCTTGGCCGAGCAGTGTTTAGCCAGTGCTAATGTTGAGATCGGCTAGTTGTCATTTTTTTCTACTTTTTAAAATCGGACAAACAGCTATACAGGCAAATAGACAGACACGCAGAGGTGAGCAGGCAAATAGCTATACTAGTATAGATCAAGATAGTTTGATAAACGGACAGACCGACAGAAAAGAATGCAGGTAGATGGACAGCCAGACAGACCAACACCCAGATAGTGAACGTGAGTTAGCCAGCCAGCCAAACATGCAGACACAGACAGACCGGCAAACAAGCATAGAGGTAGACAGACAGTCAGACAGACAAATAGCCAGTGAGTGAGCTAGCCAGCCAGCCAAACATACCGGCACAAACAGACCGCCAAACCGGCAGACAGAGAGTAGAGACAGTCCGACAAATAGGCAGATAGACAAAAAGTTGATTGACTGACTAGCAGGCATGTAATCAAGAAGCGCAGAGATAATTTATTTGTACTATGAGGCACACACGGCCATTTGATAAAACTAAAATCATCGTGAATTCTCAGAAGAGAAAACTTCGTCCGAACAGAGAGAGCCCGTGTTATCACAACAGTACCTAATAGAGCTAAAAATCTGTATAAAGCCACACCCACCATCACGCGCGTAGCTTCTACTCGAAGCACTCGAAGACAAACCCTTATCGTTATCCAACCACGCCAAAAAACTAAAGACCGGCTATTAGCCGGTACACACCACATCAAAAACGGGAGAAAACACGAAAGAGCTTAGGTACGATCGGGACAGGGTGGAGAGTCTGGCTTCGGTCGTTTGCTGGCCTGCTGCTCTGTTGAGGTGCTGTGCAAATCAGCCGCCTTGTCGTCCTCCTTGCGTTTGACCGCCAAAGAATTCTCCGCCCCGCCGGGACTGCTGGGTTCTTCATCGTCGCTGTACGTGTAGGATCCGGCGTCGTCGTCCTCCACCTGATCGTCATCATCGTCGTAGAATTCGCTGAGGTTCGCTGAGAGGTCCACTGACGTGTCCTTCTTCCTTTTAACACAGTATTCCTGCAATGCGAGAAAAAATCGCCGCAATTCATACAAAAGTGGACTGATGAAGTCCAATCGATAATGGCAAACAAAGACACACAAACAAGCAAACAACAATAACAAGGCAAGATGGACAGACAGTCGTAGGCATATTAACAAACCGAGACACAAATGGAAATGCAATCACAGAAAAACGGATGCAGACAGACAACCGACAAAGCGATCGAAAGGAGGGCAGACACGCGGGCAGACTGCAAACAGACATATAAGGGGAGGTATACAACAGGATGGGCGAATTCCAGGCAGACAGCCATTCAGGGATACAACGATTAATATATCGATAGACCAATAGACAGACAAACAGACAGACAGACGACAGATAGAGGCACGCAAATAGAGACAGGTGACAAAACATAAACAAAAAGAAAGATATACACAAAGACAGACAAACAGACACAGGCAAACAGACAGATGGCGGATAGACAAGACAAAGGCAGGCAGAGAGGCTAACAGACACACAAGCTGAAAGGGACAAATATTGACCTCCACTGTCTGAGGGATTATCACATTATCCCGAGCGGCGTCCGCTTTCGAGGTCTCCACCTGCTCCTTCACCATCCGCTCGTAATCCTTGTCGCCCTTCTCCTTCCAGCGCCTGTACATGATACTGGCATCCACGTTGGCAGGTGAGCTGGTATTCGGTTCGTTCAGCAAGGATATAATGCTCATCAAGATTGAGTGTACATTCTGGGTTGGATTCCATCTCTCGCTCGGCAATTCACCGGATCGCGGGTCGTCCGTGGGTGGGTGGAGGATGGAGATGCAAACCGTGCCGTTTTCGTAGATGTTGGGGTGCCACAGCTTCGTCAAGAAGCGCACCGTCGGCGGGGAGAAGGGGTACTCTGGCGGAAATTTCCTGAAAAAAATAAAGGAAACATCAAAATCCAGGAAAGGGAGGAACACATCCATGATCCATCATATGTTAGGACGCAGTTGCATACGTAAATATAACGAGAAAAACAAACGCTTCGTTGATGCGAACAATTAAATAAGTACATGATAGTACAGGATAAAATTCAGATTTTTTCAATAAATTTAGGTAAACGAAAGTACGAATAGTAATAAGGAAAAAAATGTCATACGTAACTTTAATTATTAGCAACAAAATTAATAAAAAATAACAACAAGAATTAAAAATTAATTAATAACAAAATTAAAATTAAAATTAATATTTACCAAAACTGAATGAGACTTTCATCCAATGGGATATCATGACACAACGTCTTTAATGGCAAAACAGCATTTTTGTTCATCAATTTGTGGATTGCCTGATCGAAACGCCACAAACACTTCAAAAAGTCACTTGCCGTAAACGAAAAATCAAAAACACCCTACGCAAATAATGAATCAATCAATCGTCCATTAGAAATTACAGGACAATAACAGCTCACACAAACGGAGCTGCTCAATCAATCAAGCGCTAAATGAATTCAAAAACAATGAATCAATTCAATCATTCAATCAATCAGTCAATCGAGACAACCAGGACTTTATAAGAAAACTTACATGGATGCCCGGAAATAACCGCCCTGATATATCGTCTCCGGTACTCCGAAAATTCCCACCTCCCATTCGAATAAGTTGTCATCCTTTAGCAATTTGCAGCGGAATCCCTCTATAGGTTCCTTCTGTAGCGCAGTAAACTCCTGCATCAAGACGCGCACGGCATGCTGATTGCCGGTCGAACCCATCGCTGCCTTCGCCGCGCGCGCCAACGGTTGCGAAGTTCCCGCCATGTTATCAGTCGTGCTCGAACAAGAGGAAAGACCTAGAAAGGGACACAATAAAAAAGATTAGCGTCACGGCGCGAAGGTGTCAAACTGGTTATGCAACAGGCTTGTCTCAGACTAATAGTACTCACACTCTGGGATGGCGCTCCGCACTCGCGTTTACCATGCGGGCACGGCCCAGTGAGGGAGCCGCGACCTCTAAGAAATGTCAGGCAGCGGTGGAGTTCCCACGACTTGAAGGAGTTACATTGGCAACTGCAGGTGCGTGAAGGTCTTTTGAGCGAGATCAGTAAGATGTATTCCTTCTCGTGGCGTCTCAACTCCGAAACTTTTCTTCAACGCAGTTCACCGAGCTTCCCCAACGAAATCCCGACAGACGGTTAGTGTGAAATCAAACTAGATGAGCAGCGGGAATAAAAAGCAAGCATCATCGCAGTTCGGAAAAATATAACACCATGTGATCGTTGTGGAGCGATTTCGCGTGCCTTCCGTTCCTTTCTCCAACTTCTTACCTCCGAAACTTTTTCTGCACAACAGGTCGCCAAATTTTCTCAATTATTTCCAAGTGAAAAGTGACAGCGAAAATGACTTTCACACGTCGCGGACGAAAGAAATGGCTCTGGAATTTGGGGGAAAAGAACGAAAAATCATTTTTCAAAAATGACTTTATGAGTTGACCTGATTGACTGATTGTCAGTTTCCCTCCCCTGCATTTCTCCGCCCCGAAACTTTTTTCCGACATGGATTTGCCCAGTATCCTTGACGCTTAACACATTAAAAAGTTCGACAGACCTGAATGGAGCACAATGGGGACGGAACAATCACGCGTAACTCCGGCAAATTCACCAACAGAAAAAATGACCGGATTCTGTGGAGAAGTTCTCCTGCCGTCGGATGACGAGCTCGGCCCTTTTCCTGCAAACAAGGTGATGATATATTCAGATGTCTCTTACAATCAATAATATAACTCTAATTATTAAGAAGTTGGCCCAAAAATTGCAAGAGTTGAGAGAGCGAAGAGCGACAAAACAACAAACGAAATATGAAAAGAAATCCGAAGAAAACGTAAACGACCTGTACTGTCTGTCACACACACTGTGGCCATATTATAGCTCTAACCGAGTTAAGCCATTTACACTGTCGGGTGGTCAGTGTCTGCAGTCGCGCATCGACCGAGCTAAATGGCTTAACTCGGTTAGCGCTACAATTTGGCCACGTGTGTGACTGCGGTGTATGTGGTATGCAGATGGGAGCAAATCGAATTTAGACCTGAAAATTCACCAATTAACGGTTGAAAAACTCGAAAACGTCGGGCCTTTACAGCATTCTTCCTTTAATAGTGTCAATTCTCGTCAAAAAACAAGAACACAGGAGCAGAAAAAAAGTGCTTGAATTAAAAAATAACACCCAGAAGATATTATCGTATTACTAGCTGCTAAAACGGCAGAGGCCCAGCATGGGCACCCAAAAAGCGATGCCTGAATACAAGGTAACATACATTGGAACACAACAGAAACTACAACTAAACTATATGCCACGATGGGTCAATCGACCGAGAGTCATGGCATTCCGTGAGAGAGGGGTGGGAGATCAAAAAGACGTCCGTCTGGATATGTGCATGCTGCACCGCCCACAAAGAGGTGGTATGGCGCTTGACTTGGACCACCGGTATCCCGATACCCGACGTCCGCCCGGGCCTCCGGGTGACCCGTACTGTTCTTCGTTGATGGGCGACCTGTGTAAACGTACCAAAGTGTCAGATAAACGTTTCAGCAATCACGCAGGCAGTCCGTCTTACCCGGTGATGCCTTGTAACCGTTTTGTCGAGTGGTACCTTTCGGTCTGAAAGAAAAGACAAGGTTGGCGTCGGGGATGAGACACCATGATCACCATGATCAGTGTAAGCTTCATGAAATCCAAGCTCGGTCAAACGAAGGTTTTTAATAAGCGATAAAAGTGCTAAACGCCACGTTGTGTGTCTTTAATCCTTCAGTACTCGTAAGGCTTTCCGTACCTTCCAGGTGAAACTTTGTATCCATTAGCCTTAGTTGATCCTTTTGGCCGACCTCGTTTGCTTGCTGCCAAAAAATGCTGGCAAGTTATATGCCGATTTCTGTATTGGACACATATTGTCTATCAAGTTGCCTGCCTGCCTGCCAGTCTCCCTGTATGTCTATCTGTCTGTCTGCCTGTCTGACTGTCTGTTTGTCTGACCGTCTGTTTATCTGTCTGCCTGTTTGTCTATCTGTCTGTCTTTCTGACTGTCTTAGCGCTTGTCTATTTGCTTTACTGCCTCTTAATCAGCTAATCTTAGTCTTAGTTATCTACTAATATACGTACCGCACTGGACACTCTTACGGCGTTGTCTGACCGCCCCGGAAATGGAAGCTGCGTGGGGGAGTGGTTCAGGTGTGGACAGAGTTTGAGCGACTTGATCTTGTGAGTCACGGTGTGCTCCCACAGGTCTGCCAGCACTGACTCGATAACCTGCAGCAGCGGTTGTTCCTTTTGGCCGTCCTCTGGGCCGTTTAACGAACTCTGGAATACCATACAACACTCGTGAATATAAGTGTCTTTTCAACCGGGCGGCGACCGATTCTCGAGTAGTTAGTCATTCACACCAATCAAGTGATGAACGAATAAGAAATATACCGTGCTGTTAAACATGCTAACAACAATCTAAATCAATGAATCAATGTAGGCTGCAAGGCTTGACCAAGCAAAGCAACGACATCAAACAAAAAAATAGAATACACTTAATCAATCAATCAATCCATGACATGCGCACTGAATTATCTCAAATTTCCACAGCCAATTTCTAAAATGCTTCTTTTACCGAGAAATCAGTTACCACACTTGTGCGGAGGTACGCACCGGAAATTAAATTCATTTTTTCGTCCGCTGGAACATGTCCGGTGGAGCTCATACCGCGGGGGAAATGATCGAATCCGTGTGAAGTGAGTGGGAAGCTGGACGACGCCATCATGGCTTGCTTACTACGATTATCGGAAAAGGCCTCGCTGCTGTCGGAGTCCGCCTCAGAGTCCGTCGGAGCTAGACCCGTTGTACCGTCCTGCATTTCTTAAGAGATTTCTCTGGAAAACTATAGCATGTGCAAAATTAGGATGATCAGGAAATCAGGATTTCGATACACTGTATTTCAATTTCCAGAACAACTGCTGCTCAACCCATGAACTCACAGTACGCATACTGCTGACAAATAAACAAATCAATCAATCAGTGTTCTCTCGCTGTTCCTGTTGTACAACAATTTTGTTCCCGCTCCTTAACTATGTTGTTCCTGCCGCATGACATTCTTGTTCTTCGCTTCATACTTGTTTTTCTCCCCTCTCTTCTCTGGGTCCTCCAAATTACTCGTATCATCCCATTCCGACAAGTCCTTCGGGCTTTCGGCCAGTCGTCTATCAATCAATCTCCGTTGTTATTCCCTGAATAATGATGGACAGAAACCTGTAAAACCCGTACGAATGTACAGTAGGACGCTCGGCACAAATGACACTGCTGTGCTGTTTAAAATGCATTTAAACAATATTTCGAGTGGCTCAAATAGCGGCTTGTCATTTTAAATAAAATGCAATGTTTTTATTTTATGTCAAGTAACAAAAGAAAAATCGATATTTAATTAAAAGCATGTTTTTATTTAAGTCACTAAATTTACTTTAAATATGGCGGTGTTTTATTTTATATTCTATTTTAAATGATTGAAAACGTGGAAAACGTTCCTTCTAATGAAAAAAGCTTTATTTTTAAATAATTTTGCCGGTGAATTTAAATTTATTTATTATTTCATTACCTTCCAACACAAAATGACCACTACACTATAATACTGCAAATTTACAAATTACAAACGTACGGTAATGAGGGGCCAGGTGCTGAGATAATGTACATACGTATTATTATTGACTAACAATGCTGAATACGATACAACACATGCAAATGTAGATCATGGCTTATGGGGGAGACGTGAGCCCACTCCATTTTCAATATATAAAGACTAAGAATAGTGACCACAGTTATTACTGAATCTTCTCGCGTTTCTCAACGATCGTTCTCTTTTCCACCTTCACACCGGCAGCCGGTACACGGCCTCCGTTTGCCTTTCCCTTTCGCTCCGCACGATGCAGCATCCCCGCCGCTCGCCGCTTGACATCCTCCATCCGGTCCCTCATCACGCGCAGCATCCGGTCAATCTGCGCGCGGTACGTCACGTAGAATTTGGGCACGGTGAAGGCCAACGCCCACACCACCATCGCCAGCGTGAGGAGGTTGAACCACGCGCCCACGTAGGTCATGAGGTAGATGGCCAGTGCCCACTTGAGACTCTGACCCAAGCTGTCCGCTAAGAAGACGTTACGCATCCGGATAAGGGTTTGGTTGACCGGCTGCAGCAGCATGTCCACCTGCTGGTGCGCGTACTCTGGCGGAATGACGACGTCCAGCTCCAGCAGGCGCTGGAACGGATGGGCGCTGCCTGGGCGTTGTTGCAGAGTGAATATCAACTGCCGGGCAAAGACGAGCGCGCTGGCTAGCAGCAGAACGGTCAGCGCTCCGTAAGACAAGACCGAGATGAAGCTGAAACGGCCAATTACTATGAATAATCGGCAGGAGCATATACGATTATAGACAGAGAGACACCGAGAGCAGACATCGGACGCATGGAGGCAGACCGATGGGTAAAGAGAGAGGAGAGTGAGGCAAATAGAAGAGCAGGCACAGGCACTCAAAGCTGCATATATAGTCAGCATATCTGGAGGCACATAATACACGCAGGCAAGCAGACACAGGCACACGACCAGACACAGGCTAAGCAACACATACAGGCACTCATATGGATGCACAAACAACGACCACAACCAGCTACAGACATTGAGGCACAGACAAAAGCAGACGGGGTTCCAAACCAGATATAGGCAAGGACACGAGAAAAGGCAAAAGATGAGTTTCAGGCACGGATCAAGAGATACTTAGGCAACCTATCATAGACAGGGACCGGCACTGGCACGACAAACGTACGCAGAAGTGAACGACAGACATCGCCTTTCGACAAATGAGGATACAGTCACGACACTCGCACAAAGACACGGATTAGGAGGTGCCACAGATATATACAGGCACAGGCAGAAACCTCCGGGGACCCAAACGACACCACGGATTTAGTCTCCCATACAGACACAGACACTGACACAGATACAATGACAAACACAAACAAACAACACGGGCATACAGTACACTGTTCTACTGACAGAGCAGACAGGAAATCCAGACATACCTGAAATACGCCAGCGAGAAGAGAACGAATCCTCCGAAGCTGAAAATGACCGCAGAGTCCTTGACGTTCTGCCACATCACCAAGTCGCGGATGTAATGTGACACGGCCCGACGACGTCGAATAGTTGCCTGATCCGGGATCTCCCGCGGGATGAACGACGGTCCAAGTGCATCCATCGCCGGCGCCATCGAGGGTTCTTGTTCCGGCTGTCGCTGCTGTTGACCGTTCCAGTAGTGCTCGCCGAAGATCTCCCGCTCACGCTGCGCGAGCTCCTCCCCGGTCAGTTGGAGCAGGCTATCATTCCCGTATGAATCCATACGGTCGCGGTCCACGTAATCATTCATTGGCTGCTGCTGCTCCATCATCGAAGCTGGGGCATTGCGGACCTGGGTCTCCCCTTGGTTGATCAGTCGTTGTTGGTCACTTCGAAGCACGGCAGGATTATTGTCGTTACTGTTGTAATCCATACGTTCGTTATACTGCAAATTCCCGGGCTGTTCGATGAGGAAACGGTTCTGCGGCGATTGGTCGCCGAATTTCTGCTGGAAGGCCATCTCATCGGACTGCTGAAAGTTAGGACTGGGGTTGAAGGGTGGCGCGTCCGGATTTAGTTCGTAATCATGATGCTGTTCCATTTTGCACTAAGGAACTGGTACACCTTGAGTCGCAAATTGGTTTAAAAATTCACTTTGGTGAAATTTTGCTCTTAATGAAACGTTTCTTGGTAAGAGAGAGAGAGGAAATGAACGCTCGCAATGAAATTGCAGCACATTTTGTGCAGGTTTTGAGAGCGAGGAGCATTGGTAAGCAGTGGAAGTTTCCGTGGAATGGAAATCCCATCGCCACTTGTTAGCTGTCACGAATGGTTGAGGCCGCCGCCCGGGTACAGTATACAGTAAATACAAAATAGTGTACACACATCGACAGACAGAGACAGGGTGGGGATTTCCTAGTTGATGTGTTGTGTCTGGCGCATAAATAGGTGCACATCGATTGCCGGCATGGTGGGCTGTTAATGTCTATACAGGCCCCAATGGTAAAACCTTTGGCATTCCTATGGAAATTTCCTGAACCCGATTGCGAGATGATCTTTGTAAACGTTTTAGTATTTCTATGTCACTTCCAAAGAGGATATTATAATATAAGGCAGACCAAGCCATATCCTACGGGGAGACACGCGTGTGAAAAACGCAAGACTTGTTTTATTAAATTATTTTAAATTATTTTTGGATGGATGAATGAGCCGCATTTCTTTTTTTGATAAAAAGGGGAAAAAACCAGTTTAACACAAAGTTTGTCACGCACGGGGGCCCACAAAAAAATCCATTTCTACTCCAAATGGCTCATTTGATTACTTATCCTCTTTGACATCTGCAAAATTATAAAAATACCCAGAACGAAATCTTGATTGTTTCCCGTACGTATTATTTTTCATTGCAAAACCACCTCTATAAGAGCTCTTCTTTCGGGTAGAAATTAAGCAATTTCCCTGTGAGACAAAGTTACGAGGAAGAGAGCAGTATAAACACAGTAAAAAGCATGTCTCTTTTAGGCGCACTTTGCCAGCACAAGTTAGCAAATTGAAACCAAACGTTTGCTTAGACACCAGATCTATGGGATGCAGTACAATATAGTGTACCACGTGGTCAATTGTCCATAGTTTTTTAGTTTTTAAAAATTGTTTCATAGATGAAATTTTTTAGATAAATTTGAAAAAAATTATGTCTATCGAGGTATGTAAAGTCCAGCCATATTCCGTGCGATCGGTGCGATCGATACGGATTATCATTTAATTTAACTTTACTTTCAGATTTCTTCACTTTGCGAGACCGGTGTCTGTCCGTAGACTTACGATCTGGCTTTTATTAAGCAATATGCGCCATGACAAATAGTCCTTCTTCCGAACACGAAGACACGAAGACACGACATGCAATTGATCGTGAGATCGTGTATGAGTTACACCAACGGCTCAGGAATTCACGAGCAAATCGCCATTTCCTCGTGAAGTTGTGTGCAGCAACACACGAGCACACATCACACGAAGTGTTGTCATTGGTCTGTTCGCTTTTTGTCACAATCGAGCGCCTCCTGTCTTCGTGTCGATGTGTCGAGGAAAGGAGTTTGTGTCATGGCGCATATTGTTTATTACATATCCTCTTTGCGCCATTTCGTGCAGGCTCAACCGGAGCAGCTGCCCGTCCACTACTTGTCTGCCTGCCTGCCTGCCTGCCTGCCTGCCCGTCTGTCCGTCTGTCTGTCCATTCGTTAACCCGCCCATCCATCCATCCGTAAATCCGTTTATGCGTCCGTCAGTCCGCCCGTAAATTCGTCCGTCAATCCGCCCTTCCATCCGTCTGTCTGTCCGTCCGTCCGTCCTTCCCTCTGTCTGTCCGTCCGTCAGTCCGTCCGTTAGTCCGTTCACATGTTAGTCCGTCTATCCGTTCGCCCGTCTGTCTATCCGCCTATCCGTCCGTCTTTTTGTTTTCTCATCCACCTGTCCGCCCGTCTGTATGTCCGTCCGCCTGTCCGTAGCCCTGCTCCTCCGTCCGTCCGTTTACCTTGCGGTTCCTTATCTTTGCCCTTGTTCAACATGTTTAGTTGATTAAACTTTCATTACACCGGATTAAAACTTACGAGGAGGAATGTACGAATTTGCACCTGGAGGAAGTATGTTAAATCTAATCAGTTAACTCGAGGACTATCTCGGAAAGCGCTAGCTGGACGTGACGCAATCCGTTCCGTTCCGCTTCATGCTGCACCTATTTGCTCACTCGTTTTTAATCAATCAAGTTATTGATCACTAGCTTGGTCGTTCAAATCGCACAAAACATCAGTTGCTTTTTATACGAATTATTATTTTATTTTTTTGTCTCTGGAACGTCTCCCAATCCATTCTATCTTGTTTACCCATCTTTTATTTTATTCTCAATACCTCATTCTTTCAGTCATACAGGATTGCTTATCGTATCATGTACAATTGAGAAGGTACTTTGTTCATGCTTCTATTGGAAGGTATTTCCAACTCTGTTCCGTTAGGTCACACTAATTATTTTGTTTTAGCTTCGATAATCTTGGTTTTGTTGGTAGTGTTTGTCCAGTATTTTGTGACACCGCATTGCCGCCGATCCATTGAAGTCTGTTTACTTACAATAAGTGCCGAATGCGCCGTGAATCCAGCAATCAATCAATCACCCAATCAAGAAAGCTTCGCAATAGTTTATTATTTTGTTTTTTTTATGTGAGTTTACCAGTTGTGCCAACTGGTAACTGGTAAACTCCAGTTACCAGCTTACCAGTTTAACTATGATGTTATTGTCGTTTATTGTTATTTCATGTTTTGTTTCATAAATATACGGTTTATGTTTTCACTACGCTGTTGTAAAACTTGAAAGCGGGTTAATTTTTATCGAATTAATTTGAGCTCTTGCATTGCAGGCATAAATTGATTTAATGAATAAATAAATAAATTTAAAATTAAAATACAATATATCCATTTTAAGCGACTGTGATTTAATTGAAACTCCGAAAAATTTGTTCTAAACTACTGAGGTAATTGGCTTTCCCATAAGACCTTCTCTTTTCATTTCAGAATCGTCACTATGATATCATTGCGGAAGCCGTATGAACTCCGAACCGCCGAAGAAAGAACCGTGCATTAGTGCTCTTTCAATGATGTGTGTGAATTCATAAAAAGAATTAAATGAATTAAAATTAGCCGGCAAAGTTTGCTTGAATAAAAAACTTATTTTATCATGCGGAGCGAGCGAAGCGAGCGAAGCATTTCTTATTCAGCTCTGCTGGTGGCCGGTTTGATGTCCGGCCTCGCCCAGGCGTACGCATGGGCACGTGTACGGTCCGCGTGGGCGCGTGGGCGAGGACGACGCGCTGTGTGTATGACGTCACGCAGCGCTGCATTCAGCTCTGCTGGTGGCCGGTTTGATGTCCGGCCTCGCCCACGCGTACGCATGCCCACGTGTACGGTCCGCCCACGCCGTGTGGGTGGGCGACGCGCTGTCCGTGTGTCTGACGTGACGTCCTTGCCCATTGCCCATTGCCCCAATTATCAATACGCGAGCTCCGCATTTCTTAGTGTATAACATACACTTGCTAGTTTAAAAGAATAGCCGCATTCCAGCATATAATATAGGATTTTAAATATAATAATAATTTAAAGTGAATTTAGTGATTTTAAATAAAAAGAGGGTACCACTATTGTCCCACCCTTCTCCCACCCTTTCACTATAGTCCCAACCTTTTTGTTTTTTATTTTGAATAAAGTTGAATAATGGAACAGATGGCTGTTCTTGATTTATTACAGATAAAATCAAACACTACGAGACTAAATAAGGATTGTTTTAGCGGTTAGAAGATTAGGGCAGAAAGTCAGTTTCCCAATCAGCATATGAAGCATACCGGTTCTTTCGCTGCCGTTATCTTTGGTTGGTAAAGCTGCTCCGCTTCTTGGGAGCCTGTCTGTTCCGAGTCGGAAATACCTTCATTGTCATCTGAGCGGT
>LRSR01011483.1:0-30075 GCA_001579985.1 Hypsibius dujardini
ATCGAACTTGAAATGCACAGACAGCAGTGGAGCGATACAACTTTGACACACTTACATAAACAGGTGTGATGATTGTCTCTCTCTCCTCAAGAGAGAGATGACGACGGACGGTAACTGAACTCCCCGAGTCAAATTGCGGTGAGTGAGCTGCTCTGAGGAAATTCCGACAAAGAGTCTCCTTGACTGTGTGGAACGATACAAAAACGAACCTGCAAAGTAAATTGGACGCAGCAGGACAAAATCGGGCAGTATTAACTGTAGTTTAGAAAGCAAGTGCGGAATCTGATCAAATCTGGTGAGATGAATTTCGCGATAAATTCGCCAGGCAGTTGAGCGAACAAATAACGGTCGTGCCGGGTGTTTCGTTGCTTAGCGGACTAGCGTTGTGGGAGGTAAACAATTGTGAGGTCCACACCCGCAATAAAATTCGTAACACGACGGCTGATGTATAAAATGTTGGCATATTCGTCATGGTAGGCTGAGATTCGGGTGTGGGACACCGATTGATATTTTAGCGGGCGATTTTGGCGGGCACTTTTGGCGGGCGATTTTGGCGGGTAATTTTGGCGGGCGATTGTGGCGGACGATTGTGGCGGGCGATTTTGGTGGGCGATTTTGGCGGGTAGTTTTGGCGGGTAATTTTGGCGGGCGATTTTGGCGGGTAATTTTTGCGGGCGATTTTGGCAGGTAATTTTGGCGGATAATTTTGGCGGGCGATTTTGGCGGGTAATTTTGGCGGGCGATTTTGGTGGGCGATTTTGGCGGGTAATTTTGGTGGGCGATTTTGGCGGGTAATTTTGGCGGGCGATTTTGGCGGGTCATTTTAAATGCTCATTTGTCTGTCTTGAGGAGCGAGAACGTCAGCGCAGTAACACCCCGATTACTCACCGAAACACGCACCGGCTCCACTCACAGGTCAGGCAAGTATGTATTGAAGAGAGAGAAAGAGATGTCTTTATCAATTCCACACATTATGAATACAATATTCTGAGTAAGTTAATTATGCCTATTGGCAGTAAACTCTTACTCACGCTCAGTAACCATGCGGTAAGTCTGTGGAAAAGCAGTCGAGTCTGATGGGCCATAGAAAGCAGGCAAATTAATTAGAAATGCAAAAAAAATCGAATTTAAAACTAAAACATTAAAAAATTAGTAATAAATGTTGGAATATTTTTCAGAATTATTATCAACTTATTCCAATTTCTTAGTGTCTACTGTAATTTATTGCTACGACATATTAAAAATTTAAAAATTTCTAGAAATGTTTGCTAGCAAGTAATGTATGATTTTACTGTTTGGAATCTTATTAAATTTAATTACATTTTGTTAAACAAAAGCCAAGTTGGCTGCACTCTCTCTCTCTCTCTCTCTCTTTCTCTCTCTCTGAGCGATAAATGACAGGAGGGACGAGCACCAGTACGAGATAACGGCCGTTAACCAGGCCGTTTTAGAAATCGTAACTTAACCAGGCCAGCAGATGGCGCATGAGTCGTGTTTGCGAAGTCAACCCAGGGAGATGGAACCGAAGTGGCGCCTCTACCGGACTGTTTGCACACTTCTCCGTTGAGATTCTTCCCTTCATTTTTTTGGACCCAAATTCAAACCGTGAGCTTAGGAACGAACTAAAATGGGTCAGAGAGTTTTTCTGAATGTTTTCAAGCCACCTGCTATGGCATGGCAGTACTGCAGCGTCGGGAAATCAACATTGAAAACAACCGGCCTGGTTAAGTGACGATTTCTAAAACGGCCTGGTTAACGGCCTTTGCCTCGTACTGTAGAATTCCGATCAACTGGTGCTGTTGCGCAATCAGCTCAGTCAAAAGAGACCGGAGTTGATTGGTTGCAAAAATAGGAGACTCCAAGACTGCACGTGCTTGATTGCCTGATTTTCAATCATATCTTTTCACTTTCGTTTTCTCTCTCTTCTTTGGTTAATTCATTGATTATTACCAGTTTTTCTGCTAGTTAGAACACTTTTTTGTCGCAGAAATGCGGGGGAAAAATCACTACGGCCACAAAGAGAAAACAAATTTATCCCAAGCCGAATTTGCAAAGAGGGTTGACATACTGCGACGCACACCTCTGAGGACGCTGGAACAGAGTTCGATTTATGAAAAAAAGTTTCATGAGATTGGCCGCTTGATTGTCTGATTTTTTTCCCACCAGTCATTCTCACTACAAATTGTGTGAGAATCGGGTGATTGATTACTTGATTGAAGAACTTCAGGATTTTCGGCCTGTCGGAATTAATTTACTGAAGGGGGGGGGGTCCAAGAATCAGCACCGGTTGATCGGAATTCTACAGTATGAGGTAAGGGCACTGGAATGGCCCACTTGACTTTCCCGTACCCTGGAATGGACCACCGGGCGGCAGGGGGCGCTCTGTCGCAAATTAATCAGAAACAAATAAGTTACTGCGTAGTCAGCGACCTCAACAGTGGACTTTCTCCAATCGTCCAATGGAGCTTTTTATTTCTCATTTTTAAACATGTTCCCACAATTATTTTTCATATTTGATACGCGTTCCACCGAATTATCGAATATTCTCTGTCGCTTAGAACCTTAGTGAAAGCCAAAACTTGTGTCGAAATTCTGATTCCAGAGTGGTCCATTCCAGGATACGGGAAAAACAAGTGGCCCATTCCAGTGCCCTTACCTCATACTGTATTTCACCACCCGGCCATTCCACTCGGACTAGACACGGCAGATGGACTGGGCATTGTCGCTCTCCCTGACTCAGGCAGTCGCTTCTCTGAAACCATGCTGCACTCTCTCTCTCTGAGCGATAAATACCATGAGGGACGAGAACGAGTGCTGTACTTCACCACCCGGCCCTTCCACTCAGCCTGGACAGGGCACT
Organism: Hypsibius dujardini; assembly: GCA_001579985.1. Classification (NCBI taxonomy): domain Eukaryota; kingdom Metazoa; phylum Tardigrada; class Eutardigrada; order Parachela; family Hypsibiidae; genus Hypsibius; species Hypsibius dujardini. Next base: position 2,861 of record LRSR01011483.1, read on the forward strand.
GTCTCTCTCCTTGACTGCACCAACCGGCCCTTCCAATCAGCCTGGACAGGGCACTGTCTCTCTCCTTGACTGAGGCTGAGGCTGCAAGTAATAAGATTGGAGGGTCCAATGTCTGTGTAAAATTTTGCTCCTAATTTTTGGCCAAGCTTCCTTCCCTGAATCCTTTAATTACACTACAAGTATCTTTTATCACATGATTTCTGCATTTTGTTCCGCACCTGTTGCTTCATGGCTCCTCACGTTGTCCCGTTAAAAATTCAGGACGTTAACCGTAAAAACCGTATTGGAATTGTCGTCAACAGCTTGCAAGATCTCATCGCAAAAGCTTCTCAGAAATTAAGCTTCAACGCCAGATCGACCAAGAAGCTCCGCGTGTGTTTGGAGGAAGATGGCACGGAAATCCTCGACGACGCTTTCCTCTTCACCCTGCCTGCACACAGTGTATTGGTCATTTTACGTCCGGGCGAATCTTGGATGGGGAATCTCAGCTACGTGATGGAAGCATTTGAGCTGGTCAAGAAGATCAGTCCACTGCATCGAATCAAGGAGCGCATTGAGCAGACCATGAACGTCGAGAAAGATCCCGAGAAGATGGCAATGATATGTGGCTTATTGTCCACATTGGGACATAAACGAGAGCTGGACAGTCGCGATGACGATGAGGAATGGTTTGCTGGACTTATAAAGGGACTCACATCGAAAAATAAGGTATGACCGTCGACAGGCAGACAGACAGATAGACAGACAGGCGGCAAGGCAGTCAGGTAAGGCATTAAAAACTTCATTATAATTTTATGAAGCCTTTCAGTTTAGTTCAGTTCAGAATTCAGTTCTATTCAGGTTATGGAAAGCAGCTCAAGAAGCCGGATCCGGAGCTACTTTTACGACGCCCGGCGTGGCGTTAAGGCTTCAGTCTCCGCGGCAGACTACCAAACATATTTTGCCTGGATTTTTGAAGCATTCTCCGGTCTTCTAAAAAAGCATGACTACTACGGCGGTTACTTTAGCCGATTAGCGCCCGAAGAGGTCCGTCTCTGCGACACTTTCGGTTGGTTCACCTGTCAGGGATCCTTCGACGCGGAAAGCTGCACCGTTCCCCACTTGATCAATCCCTTCGACAACAAGGAGAGCCGGATCGTCTTTTCCACATGGAATTTGGACCATCAGATTGAAAAGTCTCGCCAGGTCGTGCCGGCGATGATTGCGGCGGTGCAGGACCTCCCGAAAAAGGCCACGCTCAATTGGGAATACTTTTACGGACTGCTCTTTACACTGGCCAACCTCAGGCTGGTCCACATTGCCTGTCATAAGAAGTGTGAACACACTTCGAAGACGGTGGATCTGGATGAGGTTCACATCAAATCATCAGGGGGAAAAATGGAGGCGCAGTCGACGAGGAAACGACCGCGGACCGCCGCTTCCGGTTTAAGGAAAACGATTTCGTAGTTGTTGTTTTTTTTAGTTGTCTTTTATCTTATTACGGGATGAATAAAGATTGTGATGGCAGTATGATTGCTGTTTCGTTAAGCATCGAGGGTAGTTCCTGCGTGTATTTTTGTATGTATTTTTGATTTTTATATTTATTCAGTGAAGGGAAGAAAATGTCAATTAAAGCTGTTATTTTATTACGGGATCAGTAGAAACTGCGTCAGTAATATGATCATACAGAGTCCACCACAAATACTGAATGATATTTGTAACTCCCTCCAACATCCATGAGTGTGGGAAAATGAAAACTAATTTCAATGACAAGGAGAGAAGCAAGTTAAGATCAGCTCAAATTTGATTTGAAACGAATCCGACAATAATTGTGCTTTTGAGGAATTTGTTTAATTATTTCTAAAACCATAACTACTGCTTCATTCGAAAAAAAGGTAAGAATTCCAAAAGAGGCAGACGAAGAAAATGCCAAGGACGGAAAATGTGGTTTGCGATGATGTGAACTTTATACTTCTTCCTCTTATGATTTAAGAATCTCCATTGTGGCTGAAAATTTTTTAATTGTTATAACGCTAAAAGGAGGCAGAATTTATGCCTTAAATTTAGACTTTGAAAGAATGTTAAGAAATTTTCGCTGTGAAGAAAAGAATTTCAATTCAGGGATAGAGCAGGCAGAATTTTGAGCCGGGAAGAAAATATATTCAGATCCAGACTTTCGCTGCTCCTCCTGCGCTTCGTGATTAATCTTACTTGGACCAATTTATAAAGACAATAGGCACTAAGCAGGGCTATTTCTACAAGAAAAGGGAAGTTGATCGATAACTGTTTGCTCCAGATGTTAATGATTACAAAACAGAAATTGTGTTCGAGCTCTCGGCTCGACTCTCACAACATAACATTAGTATCGCAATCTCTTTGTCTTCGTTCTATTCCTCTCGACTGCAATCGAGACGACCATTCATCAAAGTCAGCCTGATTCAGCCGAAATATAATCTTCCAAATTCATTTTTCTGAACTAATCGAAAACATATTATTATTGGGTAGAGCTATTGACCGGTGGGAGTGCCGCAAAGGGAGGAGGAAAAGAACGAAGACGAAGAGACCGCGACACTGACTTTATGTTGTGAGAGTCGTACCATGAGCTCGAACGCTCGCTATAATATTACACAGACACCCCAACCATTCAGTCATAACTGTTAGGTCTACCAACAGGAAGTTGGATAGATAACAATTTTATTAGACTGAAAGTATAGATATGTAGGGATGAAAAGTGGAAGAAAGGAAAGAAAAAGTATAACTGCCGCTAAAACTAATAAAGCATATATTACTATATAATCATATAGTAAAGTGTTAACTATAGAACTGATAGTAAAAAGCACTTACATCAGAATTACATACAAGTAATTCTGATGTAACAGCAGGATAGGGTTAATAGGGTAAATAGGCTCACTAACTAAGCAAAGTACTAGTGAATAAAAGAGCTATAATGATTGGATATGGGGACTTGTTGGGCGTGGTCCAACATAATATATTGACAAATACAAGTATGTAATGGGGCGGGACCTGTGGGGCCTTGTTCTACCAATATCCTCTCTCCTCTGGTCAGTGACTCGCCGATCTGGCTCAGACTTTTTATTTACACGTCCGAATAGATTTCTTTTCATGTCACATCGTCAGTTTTGAAAATGAGATAATTCCATATTTAAAAAAAAATGAACGTTCAATCATTTCAGGATGTCTTTCGTACTAGCAATAAGCCCTTCCAGACCAATAAATACATATGCCTTTGTCTTAAAAATATATACCAGAATGGGTTGTACAGTGCTAAAGTGCCGTTTTTCGTTGAGGTCTGCGATCGCATAGTGGAATTCAGAAGCCGTTTTAATTGTTTTTACACAGACGAGTCTGGTTCTTTGAGTCTGCGTTCTGCAACACTCACATAGCACGTCGCTTTGATAAAAGGAACTACGATTCCTCGCCTACCAACACTGAATATTTCTCAGTCGTTCTTAATTTTATCTGCCACCATTTTCCCTCCATGGACACAGTCATTTATGCTGACGCCGTCGTAGGACGATCCAATGAGGCTGAGCGGCCAGTTTTGTTCAGCAATACTTTTCCGTACCGCCGCGACATCAGCTTGATGACCGACGTGATATTGCGGTATGCAATTCTGCCAAAGGGAAAAACAATTTTTGTTTGCAAGGACCCCTTCATTAAGCATATCTTTAGTTTTAACCACTAAAGATACCAAACTAAAACTTTAATGTCAGCTTTTTTCTTCCACCGCTAAAAATCTTTTAGTTGAGTAAAAACATTGATTAGTTGACTTTTTTTAAATTTTGCCATTTGGTTGGCTTACCTTGTGAAGGGTCATCTTTATCCTTGTCGGTTTCTGTTGAATTTTCAAATGTTCGGAGATGGAGTCGAGGGCAGCCGCAATTAGAGCTCCATCCTCGATGGAGTTCACTTTACCGAAATGCTTCTCAAAATAGGCGCCACCTAGCATGCACTGCAACGAGAGGATTGGGAAAATGGTCGAAAACGGGGATTACATATGAAAATGAAGACTGTTTTATCACTTACCGTTAGGCGAGTGCTGTTTCTTTTTTGGCTGTGCTCGTTGAATAGGCAAGAATCGAAAATCACCCCGAGAATTTTGGAATTTTCCGAAGACGGCACCAGATACCCGAAAGCCTAAAGTCATAACAAAACTTAATTTCATCGGTTAGGACATGAAAGCTTTCTTGGCAGAATTTCAAAGTTGAGAAAACACTGGAAGATTCCATTTTCCCTGATTTTGACTGTGAAAATTTACATTTTAGTTCACTCTAAAGAATTTTGACACTGATCTTCTTAAAACTTAATTTGAAATTGTTTCGCGTTAGCGGAATATTTTTGAACGTCAGGGAGGCGGAGCTACAGGTCATTGTCCAGCCTGACCGGAAACTTGCAAGTAATATTTCAGAAATGCCGTATAGCTCCGCCCCTTAACATCCAAAAACAATTCTGCCAGTGCTTAACAGTTTGAAACTGATTTTTGACGGGAATGTAAAGCGGAAAATTTTTGGGTTCACCCTCTGAAATTCGTCTTAGGTTAGTACACTCATACCGATAAGGGGAAGATAAGTCGGTCATATTCGACATTGATGACAGCAACATTAACTGCGAGGATCTTGCGTAGAACGGCTGATATCAAAGGGATGGTAGTCGGTAACAGTTGAGCCAGGGTCCCCGCGTAAACTGAAGAGATCACGTGGCGAAAATCGTCCGACTTCCCACCAGCAGTGACCTAGAGGATATATTTATCTATATCAGATATATATTAAGGAAAATACACAATTCAACAAACAAAGTGAATTGTTGAAGACTAACCTGGACTGAAGACTGATTCACAAAGGAAATGGCACTCACGGACGTCCCCTTCCGGATCTCTATCCGATCGTCTCGCAACAAGGACTGCTCAATCGCGCGGGGAAGGTCTTCCAATCCCTTTTTCAACGACCACACCGCCCAGTTCTCTGATTTCGCCCGCTTGGCAAGCGCGCAAACACTTTGTGGATTTTTGGGCGATTCCGCCTGAAATGTTCCACTTTTTAGTCAGTTTTTTCAACTTTTTGGTCAATTTCGTCAACTTTTGAAAGTTCCTGTAGTTCTTTGGATGAACGCACAATTTTACGTTTCCCTCGCACTTACGCGTGAAAATATTCCTGAAACGGCAGCGCCAACCAACGAACCGTGCCGCTGCTCGAGGCTCCATATGTCCTTGAAACATGACCGAATACTCAACTTCCGGGAGTCGCCCGCGAATATCCCGTGACACATGGAGTTAACGTAATAATCCGCTACCTAAAAAAAGGCTTTATTTTTTTATCCTTTAAAAGCAGTCCCATTTTGCAGACTTCAAAAGTGAATTATGGGCGATTGAAGGATTACAACGAACTTCGTCTCCAAGTCTTCTCCGGAAAAATGAGTCCACACTTTCGTCCTCCTCTCCGCTTTTTCCTACGAACACTTCCGCCAGAAGTCTCGGGAAGAGACGCGAAGTCAGAGGCGCTTTAACTTTGAACAAATCGGCCAGTTGATTCGGCAGAAAATGTAGCTGTCCATTCGCGTAAATTAGCCGATTTTTCGCCGCGGAATGAGATCGCGGTATGGAAATTACTTGGTCAGATAAACCAACATCTTCAACCTGAAAGAACGCAGATATTTTTTCAAGAAGAACCGTCGATTCAATTCTAAGTGACAAATTTTAAACTTTGCGTGACACAAAATTTAAACGACCGAGGCAGCAAAGAAACGTGAATTTTCGCTCCTGCGTCGGACGGCTGAATTGTGTCTTGCGCGAGAAAAGCCAAACGTGCAACGCGTGAGACGAGTCATGATGCAAATTATGCTAGACTCGTTTCATTGTCATTTATTCAAATAGCTGATAGCGAGTCATTGCTCTGACTCATGCACTGCGTTTGGAAAGAAACGAGAAAAACGAGCGGCGACGCAGGCGCGTGCTCGTATCTACGTGATCCCGAGACTCGAGAAATGAGACATTCATAATTTTTACGTTTCTTTTTTGTCTCAGTCAGGGTTTTTTTGCTGCCTCGCTCAGGGTTGCGTTTAAATTTTTTGTGTCACGCAAGGTTTATATTGTAGTCTTACCAGTGAAAGTGTCGTCTGAGCCGCCGCTCCAATGGGTCTGACACTTCGTGGACCGGATTCGAAGAGTGATCCGTCATCTCCCTGTGATGTTTGGATCCAGCCACCGAGTCGATCACTCGCTTCGTATAGAATTATCTACGACAAAATTTTCTATAAATTAATAAGCGTGATTTGTATGCAAAACATCTTTCATATTAAATTTAAACACTTTCTACTAGGAAGTAGGAAGTTTTACAATTTAATATGAAGGACGCTTTGCATAGAAAGCATACTTAATAATTTGTTTGAGAAATATTGCAATCGCCAATCTTCATGATATTGTAGCAGGCATTTGAGATCTGAGCTTTTGGAAGAGCTAAAACAAAAACCGCTAATGACTGATGCTAGAAAACGATTGCTCTGATTGATTGATTGATTGATTAGTGTAAAAAAAACACTTTAAATGTCAAGCATCAAGTTTATTTATACCTTTTTCACTTTGGTGGAGCTCAGTTTGGACAAGTAATGGGCAGCGGAGAGTCCAGAGATTCCGCCACCGATTATTCCCACGGAAGCCATAACAGTTATTACGGACTAAAGCAGCAGCAGAAGTAAATTCTTTTCATTGCACAAATTAAGTGCGACAGTTAAACGAATGTGTTTCCCTATACAGTACGAGTCTTGCTCAACTTCGCGTGCATCATTATCGCACGTCTTCATGTGCTGCCGAAAAGATGGCTTACCATTGATATCGCATTTGACCTTCGGATGGATGGTAGATAACTGTTCCACAATCCCACACGTAACTTCTACTACGCCTGTGCCGGTCGGGGCTTTGAACGATGCAGGAATGGGCTTGTCTCGCTTCTAATTTACAGATATTTATTTGGAATGTAACACAAATATTTACAAATATTTAATTATAATTATAAATTTAATATTATAGCAAGCATACTTGTATATGTTGTACATGTACAGTCAAAGTCCTGAGATTCGAACGGTCAGGTGAGTTTATTTCTATCGAACTGTTTGGTCGGAGCCGGTCGTTGCCAGTTTGGAGTTTGGGACAGTAAATTAGAAAGTAGAAATTTCACTTTGACGCTAAGATCATATGCCGTTGGGCGTCCCCATCGGGAACAGGTGAGGGATTTCGTTTTTTTACGACGTGTATAGGGTGGACACCTTTGTTGATCAAACTTTCAAATTTGAAAATGTAATTTTTCAGCTTGCATTGCTTCTCAGTTATAGATTATTGCTTGATGGACACATTGAGAATGTATGCACGCACACCACAGCAGTGAGTGATTGAGGATGTGTGTATGTGTGTGGGAAGGGAAAGCCTCAGTCACAGCCAGGACAATGAGACAGGAACGTACACACATAGCACATCTCTTACCCTCTCTGCTGGGCAGCAGGGAGCACACACACACACACACACATATTCAGGTCAGTGAGAATGTGTGTGTATGTTGTCAGAGGCAGAGACAGAGAAGTCAATGACCACCTCGCGGGCGGAGCTATCAAACGCACCAATGATCAATCCTGACAAATATGAATGGTCAGCAAAGTATTTTGCAGGACGTTATTGGGTTAATAAGTGCCAATGTAATTTGTTGGTAAAATTGAAGCCTGTCGAAACGGGTCAGAAAGATGTAAAAGCCTTCCCCCTTCCATGCGGCCTTTTAAATATTCCCCCAATTTATGGAAATCCCTCGATTCAAGTAAATATCGGATGTGACCGCAATTTTTCTAATTAAGTCTGCCCTGTCTAAGACCGATATCAATTTGGAGAGAGCTATGCCCACAACCCCACACAACCTTATGCTACGCTCGCAACCTTTTTCGCGAAAGGTCAGGCACAACCTTTTTTCGCGAAAGGTCGGGCACAACCTTCTTCTGCGAATGAAGGAGAACTGGCTTGCAACAACAGGTCTTCATTCTCATACAGTACTCTAGCCGCAGTATGGCATTGATGTCGTTGCTGCAAGCCAGTTCTCCTTCATTTCGCAGAAAATGGTTGTGTCTGACCTTTCGCGAAAAAGGTTGTGGACATAGCAATTGATAAATAAAAAGGTTGTGTGGGTTGTGAGCATAGCATAAGGTTGTGTGGGGTTGTGGGCATAGCTCTCTTCAAAGTGAAATTGTTGCCTCACGTCTGTCTCTACAGTGAAGGTCCTGAGATTCGAACGACGTCACAGTGTCGTTTCTACTTTACTGTCTCAAACTCCAAACTGGCAACGACCGGCTCCGACCAAACAGTTCGATAGAAATAAACTCACGTGACCGTTCGAATCTCAGGACTTTGACTGTACATGTACAACATATACAAGTGTGTCGTCCTCTCCTGGCCTCACTATTCTTATTGTATTAAAACCTATTGGCGCGCGGGTCCAACGCTTGTTTATCAAAAACCGCGCAATACTCGGTCAAACAAAATCTTCAATTATACATTATACATTATCATGGCTAGGATGTTGCACCCTGCTGGGCCAGTGTCTTATCCAGGTGGAAATCGGCTGTCCGGGATTCGTGGACACTCGACGAGTTGATGGAGCGCTCGGTTTGAAACGGGCCCGCCTATCAGGCTGCTGTGGAAGAATCTAACCGGGAGTGTGCAGGGCAATTCAATTTCTCTGTGCATTTCCTCAGTGAGGAGGAGAGGGATGGGCGACAACGTAGAAATACCGTTGCAAAGCTTGGTTTGGCAATGTTTCGGGATTCGAGCATTGAACTCGTCGCAGAGTGGTATTATACAAAACGACGTTTTCCCTCCTCCGGCCTGTCCGTCATCATTGGAACAAGTATTTCGTGATTTCATTGTTCCTTTCGTGAGCCGAAAAATTCGTTTGAAAGTGGGGGTCTTTTTTTGAAATAGGTCGAGCGGATGTTACGCATCTACCTGAGCTGGCAGGGAACTGGAATATCCTCTACTTTAAAACGTAAAAGAACTAATATATAAAGTGAAATCAACTCGTCTTATGGTATTTCATATGTGGCAGTAAAAGACTCGTTTAGGGTCCTTACAGGTCAGAACCAGGACCGATCATGATAGGGCCCCTAGATCAGACCCCTAGACCCCCACAAGTTTTGAAATGACCAAGAACAAATACCGAATTTTGGGTTCGATTTTGACTAAAGAGCTTTTTTACTCCTTGGCCAAATCCTCGCTCCGCCCTCGTCGCGCCTGGACCTGTAAAGCCCTTAAACGAGTCCACCCCTTGCTGTGGTCACTGTGGCCATAAAAGGCTCGTTTAAGGTCCTTGCGAGTCAGAACCAGGATCTCTCATGTTAGGGCTAGGGGGTTGGCAAAGGGGCAAAATGCATTTTTTCAAGATTGAACCCGATATTCGGCCTTTCTTCCAGATCATTTTGAAACTTGCAGGATACGGGGGTTTAATTTCCAGGGCCACTTGAGTTTATTAACATTTTCAAAAACGTCAGTTTTCCATGAAATTTGGACCGTTCGTGAATGTTTTGAACCCACCATTTTGTATTCATAAGTAGGGCACTTATATTGAACCTGCAGCCCAACAAACTTTGAATGAAAAACTAAAATGTTTATAAGTGTTTTAATATCCCGGGGGGGGGGGCAGGGGGAAATCATACTACCACATTCCCAAAAGTTTGAAACTGATCAGGGATCATTCGATAAAATCACAAAGAATAAGAAGGAAAACGTAAAGGAGAGAAGCGTAAAGACTAAATGGTGAACAGCGTTATTTATAAACTCGCCGGACAGTTGGAGCAATGCGAAGGTTAGCGGACAAACGAGTCAGAGAGAAAAATGCACGAAAGGGGCGCGGTCGGGAGAAGTGACCATTCACGAGTCTCAAACAGTTATAACTAAATTTAGAGGCTAAATGTTCCCCGTGTGAGACTCGGTGTCGGAGTGTACGTATTTATCCGACATCCTTAGGCGTTTCTATTGGAGTCGTCGGACGAGTTTCCTACTCTGCAAACCCTGCGGAACATTTCCAACGAATGGCCATGTGCCGCATGGCCACCACTCAACGAGCCGTTTTGCGGCTACAGAAACGACCGATCGATTTGCAGAAAATCAGGTTTGATTCTGCAATGATCTGCTCCAAGAAAAAATAAGGATGAAAAAATTTGATTGAAATAAAATAGTCAACCTACCACTGATCTAATATTTTCAGCAATTGCTTCGTCTTGCTCTAGTGTTTGCCTCTACAACTTCTTAGAAATCCTAATCTACCCGTGCAAAATTTATTTGATTTGATTTGATTGATTATAAAGATAAAGATTTGAGTCGAAAAACTGATATTAGTAATCTCGTCGGCTAAAATGGAACTATAATTGTCAAATTGTAGTCTAGATTGAAGATTTGAAGATCGATTTACAATAATTATTTAATTTTAGGTTTTGCTTTACGAATTGACCTTTCCTTTGACCGAGACGAGGCGGGATGGTCAGACCTTGCACGGGAAGTGTAACAAATATGAACTTTCCTCTATTTTTACTTTAGATCATCCGTTATTCACTGCTAGCCTTGTCGCTGTCTCCATTTTCTGCAACTCAGCGGGAATTGTATTAATGTAACAGGAGAAGCGCATTTTGATTAAGCTGCTGTCTTTAGCGATGTCTCATATAACTAGCGTTAATTTGCTTGGCAGGAGACACTTCTAAAAACTCTGGGCGATTACACCTTGGCGATTTGTCGCACGAAGACCTAAACTGGTCCGCTGTGAGGTCCGACTATTAAGTCTTTATTGTCTTCTCTCGTCGGAAAATTGCTGATCAGACTGGAGAGAAAAAGTCCTTCGAATATCTTTGTCAGTGTATCGGCATCAAAATTCAAAGAGAAAATGCCACTTCCGTTTTATTTACTCATCCTTTTTCACGAGAGTTAGACGAAGTGTACTCTGTACTTTCTTTGAAGCAGTGATTTTTATTTCTTTTCCCGTAGTCCCTAGTGGAACCCTGAAGTCCGCTGCATAACGTCCTTTTTTTAGTAAATTGTTACGTTTTTCCGTCTTATGTTCATTCTGACCTAAAAGGAGTCAGTCACTTGCTTTAATCATACATCACAACATTACTTATTTGTATCTGTTAATCTCGTTCAAGAACTGATTACAACTACGTGTATTTGTGTAATTAAATGGCCTTACAGAAACGGTAATGGAGACATGTTATTGTACAGATGAAAATATCGGCAGGGAAACTGTCACGTCATCCAACCGTTTCATACTGTTCTCAACATGCGAAAAGTTGCTACAAATTCTATCGCCAATCAATTTAAGTAATCGATATAAGATTCGATTCGGGAAGAAGTAAAAGAAGCTCTTACAAAAAGTTGACAAAAACGTTGCCCAGTTTTAAATTAATAAGTGTTAGGACGACATATTTGGAAATTCATTTTGTTTAAAAAGAAATCATCAATCCTAGTCTTCATCTATGTGTTGGGAGACCGCCGTGCGGCATAAATGAAACCGTTTTTTTTATTAGCGCCCAGAAGACGAAGAGTCTCTGTGGTTATCGATCCTCGGCGTCCGGCGCGCCTACGGTCTTGAAGAGGAACTCCAGTTGGAGCTCCGTATCACATTGCACGAGTAATATACACAGCATGGAGACCCCGAGGTGCGGGTTCCATAATACGATCGATGCACATGTGCAAGCATGCGCTCAACTCACAGCGTATCGATTAGAGATCTCAGTGATTTGTGTGCAGCCTCTTTTCACATTCCGAGACGGCATTTTTTGACAGAACAAATCACATCTTTTCACCTTCATTTAGCTGTCATTCCAATTTTTAATTTTTCAACAATTTTTCTTGTGTTCCATAATTGCGTTCTACGAAGCTTCTGCAGCAGAATTGGTTCTACAAAGAGAAAAGGTGAGTTTTGTAATAATAATTTGGGAATGTGTTCTTGAAAATCAGTTGTTTACAATTTCTTTTAACAAAAAGAGGATTCTTTCTCTGATAGCTAACAATCAAGTCTATCGGGTTGAATTTGCAGCTGTTTGGGCATTAAAAAAAGCATAATTTTTTCTATCCCAAAGATAAAAAATAATTCTAACAACTGCAATCTATTCAATCAAACTGGAATCTGCAATCTATTTTCCATACAAAAGGCTACTTTTCTGAGAGCTAATCCAGGATTCCAAAGATCTAACTCTGGAACCATTTTTTGTCACAAAAAAGTAAACTTTTTCTGAGAACTGATCAAGACATCTAAAAACTGCAACCTGAAACCTTTTTTTGATAAAAAAAAATGTACCTTTTCCGATAACTAATCAAGTGTTTTAATCATTGGGATCTGCAAGGTTCTTTTGCCGACTAGTTTTAAGAATAATCACCGTCTAATTTCCACACGTATTTCGCATTGTTCCCTCGATGAAATGTCATCCCAAGATTTCATGTTGCCTTACCTTAGACCATCGCTTTCTTCAATCGCCATGGATTACAGCCAGGATCCGTCGACGCGTTCTCTGACGCCGAGCCTCAGCCGAACGCCCGGGAAGCTCACCACGGAGGACCTCCACGATCTCATCAACCGCGGACGCTCGCTCTACCCCAAGGAGGACCGCTACCTCACGTCCATGGCGCGCAGCATGAGCAAGCGGAAGATCCGGATGATGGACAAGACGGTCGAGGGCATCAACTGGACCGCCGTCATCATGGCCATCAGCTGGGCCATCTGCGTGGGTGCGACCTTCGTTCTGTACCTGTACTTCAAATCGGAGATCAAAACGACATTTCTACCAGAAAGACTGGCACTGCCGCCGCTCGATCAAAAACCCTGAAAAAATGGCTTGTAAATGTCTCAGAAAAACTTAATAATACCCGGATCGAATGATTTAGAAGTTTTATCCTTATTGGTTATGCAACACTATAAGCTAAACGGAACTATGACATGATACACAAATTTTGTTATTTATATTATGTAAACTGGTGAACTTTTCATTCGAATTTTCGTTTACGAATAGAGGCTGCGACTTCCTATCGTGTATAAATGTCGGTCTCTCGCATGCTTAATGCGTGCCATTTTTTCACTTTTTCCCTTTTTCGAGAAGTGTAGGTATACATGCTTGTAGAGCTTAGTCGCTGCTTTCATCAATAAAAAATGTATAATTCCTGCTGGCAGAGAGTTTTTTATGCACCTTACTTACAAGTCAGAGTCTGCAGAACCCCTCATGAAAGGGCCAAGGGGTGGGCGAACGGGCAAAATGCATTCTTTTCAAAATTAAACCCGGAGATCAACCTATCGCGTGATCCTTTTGGAGCTCTTGGGGTGTGATTTCCACGCCTCTGGGGGGTGTGATTTCCACGCCTCTGGGGGGGGGTTGATTTGCACGCCCCTTGAGGGTGTGATTTTTACGCCCCTTGAGGGTGTGATTTCCACGCCCCTTGGGGGTGTGATTTTCACGCCCCTTGGAGGTGTGATTTCCACGCCTCTGGGGGGGGGTTGATTTCCACGCCCCTTGGGGGTGTGATTTTCGCGCCCCCTGGATTTCAAAAGATTTCTACCAATTTCAGTTTTTCCTTTAAATTTGAATTATCTCTGAATGTTTTTAATCTCACATGAGCAATTAATAATAAGAGTTTATATTGAACCCAAACAAACCTCAAATTTGCTTGAAAGACTAAAGTTCTTAAAAAGATTTTGAAAAGAAAAATCCCGGGGGTGATTGGAAAGAGTAAGGTTACAAGTCTCGCCTCCCTTCCCCCTTGTGTCCCCTGTCGCTTTTACGAGTGCTGACTAAGATCGATAGGCCGATTTTTGAGTTCAATTTGAAAAAAAGTGCATTTTGCTCTTCTGCTTACGTCCTCGCTCAACCATTAGGAATCCTGCTTCCGACTTGTAAGGAACAACCCTAAGCGAGTCCCTTTTCCCTTTTCCCGCTAGATTCTCGAAAAGAGAATTGCAGCGCCCTGATTTGCCCCTCCCCCTGTCTAATAGCTTGCAGTTAACTGCAAAGCAATCGAATAAGCTGTCCACGTAGCAACATTAAAACTGCGTCCCCAGCGCCAAATTTTCGTCAGATCTGGTGAAATCCCATATACAATCTCACGAAATCTGACGAAATTGACGTACTTTTCTTGGCAAGAGTGTTGGCTGAGAGAAATCCGGCAGTTCTCGCCAGAAAGCTCTTAAAAGTCTCTGACGAGATCTCTGCCAGAATAGCCAGCTACAATTTCACAACAGAAATATCTGGTGCATTTCTGGCAAGGAAATCCTCGTGTAATTCTGGCCAGAACGCTTTGTTTAATTCTAACTAGAAAAATCCTCTTGTAATTCTGCTCGAAATTCAGCCGAACTTTTTCTCGCATGAGTCTCGTGTGATTCTCACCGAATTCTCACTTGCTTCTGGCCAGAAAGTCCGAACAAATCTCGTGAGGAGCTTTCTCACCAATTCTTTCCCAATTTGGAGTATTCTGGGCCAGTTCTGAAGTAGATCTCATGAGAAGATGCTTTCTCACGTAGTCTGGGCAGAAAGTTTGGCGCTGGGTCGTGTGACTCACTCATTCACAATAATATGATCGGATGTTTGGGTTTCGCGTTGAAGCTGCAGTTTTTTTGTACCGCTCGAGCGAAAAAAAAGGCTGACAAGGCGTTTTAGAGCTTGAGTAGGAATCGGTTGAATCGGTGGAACCGACCCAGAGGCGTGTACCGCGTGCACTTGCCATTGTACGAGGATTATGCCCTATTTCGCGCCACTCCTTTTCGCGCCACTCCTTTTTGTGTTCTATTGGTGCGATGTTGTGGCGCCTATAGAACAACACATCTCCATGACACTTCTCATCCACACTTTCAAAAATTTACTTCAAAAAATGCAGACTGAATTTCGTTAAATTGGCTCGCGAATCGGCTCGCGAATTGGCTCGCGAATTGGCTCGCGAATTGGCTCGCGAATTGGCTCGCGAATTGGCTCGCGAATTGGCTCGCGAGTTCTCGCGAAACGTCGGCTTATCTGGAAGTACTTTTGTTTATCGTAAAAATCGGGCGTAAATCCTGACGAGAAAACGAAGAACCGGAAGATTTTTCAAATGATTAAAAAAATTACCGGCACTCTAAAAACATCTTTGCGCATCAGCAAAACCGGCAAATGGAACTGAGAACGATTTTTCAAAATTATATTAAAACTCCTTGAATGAAGACCAACACTTCCAAAACAGCACGCAGCCATCGGTCGCGATCAGGTCGCTCAGTCGTCATCATTTCCCGAGACAATTTCTTTTCCTTAATCCAGCAGTGGACGCTACGTAAAGAGCTACGTCGGTTTGCCTGCGCCTTTGTTCGGTGTAGACATATGTGCCTGGTGAGTAATGCTGCAGGGACATATCCGTATGTGTAATACGATTTCGAACGACGCGCACGTTTGACAAGCAAACAGTACTCATGTGTCTGCATGTGTGTACTCATGTGTCTGCGTCTGTGTACTCATGTGTCTGCATGTGTGTACTCATGTGTCTGCATGTGTGCACTCATGTGTCTGTGTCTGTGTACTCATGTGTCTGTGTCTGCGTCTGTGTGTCTGTGTACTGATGTGTCTATGTCTGCGTCTGTGTGTCTATGTCTGCGTCTGTGTGTCTGTGTCTGTGTCTTCGTCTGTGTGTCTGCCTGTCTGTGTCTGCGTCTGTGTGTCTGCCTGTCTGTGTGTGTGTTTGGCACTTGCCGGATGTGCTGTCTGTGCAGTTTTGTTTTTTGTTTTGTGGGCAAGGCAAACCAAGTGCCCTTCACCGCAAGTATAAAACCTAATCCTCAAGGCATTCGAAGGCGTTTGTCTTGAGCTTGAGCTTGACTTTCGCTGTATTATGGGGACAGGGCGTGAATACTTAAAGTTATTTTTATGTCTGAGGATTTTTGTGGTTTAGACAATAAATAGAATTCCGCTGTCTGCCAAAAATATGAC
Source organism: Hypsibius dujardini (assembly GCA_001579985.1). Classification (NCBI taxonomy): domain Eukaryota; kingdom Metazoa; phylum Tardigrada; class Eutardigrada; order Parachela; family Hypsibiidae; genus Hypsibius; species Hypsibius dujardini. Next base: position 18,812 of record LRSR01011483.1, read on the forward strand.
TATAGGAAACGGCTTTTACAGCGTTTCATCCCAGCGCGATGGTTCTTCATTGGACGTCAAGACCATCAGTACCGGGGGTGATTTTACAATCCGAGATGCGGCGGAAGGGTTCAAGTCATATTGTGGTTTGACCGCTTGGCGTGGTCGCGTACCTTTTACGTATTGGCTGCCGAAGTACTCGTTCAATGACCTCAGAGGTGACTTGGTGGCGGGCCTGACCGTCGGACTGACCATTGTGCCGCAAGCGCTTGCCTATGTCGGGATTGCTGAGCTCCCCTTGGAGGTACAATTCACCACACAATTTTCACAAATATTCATTATTATCATTTTTAATTATTATTATTATTAATTAATTAACTAATTTTGCTTTTGCTTTTATTTTTTATCATGATTTTTTTCCGTCTGTTCCGTGTTTTGTTTTGGAGTTTTTTCTACGATTGTTTTATACTGAATCATAGGAATAGTTTCAGGAAGTATTTGACGACCTTGAATGATTCAGATGGGCCTTTATTCATCGTTTATGGGAGGATTCGTTTACGCCCTCTTCGGCACGGCTAAAGACTTGAGCCTTGGACCGACTTCGGTGATGTCCCTGCTGACTGCCGCGTCGTATCCTGAGCAAGCGACCATCGAGGATAAAGTGAATTGCGCCATTTTATTGGCTTTTTACTGCGGACTCGTGCAACTTATTCTTGGAGTGTTTAACTTAGGTACGAGTGCGATTACGGTTGAACGTTAGCTCAGTCCCTAGCAGAGCTGAGCCGCTAAAGGCTCCACCGCTTATGGTGAATTTTGTTAGTCTAAAAATCGTTTTACGCTTTTTGAATAGAAAAAATTAACATGATTTGGTTTATCCGGTTCTTTACAGCATCAAAAGTATTAGAAGTGATCTTCACTTGTGGGGAAAAAAGCCCGCCATTTTGTTTCACTTAGCGAGAACTTTGAATTTTTTGGACGCATTTCAAAATATTTTTCGAAAGGACAAAAGTTATGTAAAATTGTAAGCTAAAAAATTTCTTTGAACAATTTTTGAAAGCTTTCTACGGGGCGCTAGCATCCGAATTCTCAACACCGTTAGCACACAACAGAGCTGTGCCGCTAAAGATTCCACCGCTAAACCCGCTAAACCCGCTAACGGTAAATTTTTTTAATCTTTAAATCGTTGTTTTTAGTCGGAAAAAAGTGTGTTTTTTTTTGTAAATGTTGAAACAGATAAAACTTTTCAAAGCGCTAACTCGGATGTTTTTTTCGGAAACATCAACTGTGATCTGCTAGATTACCTGTGCTGCGTTAAGCGAAAGGCATCTGAAATGGATTTATAGATTAACAAAATTTACCGTTAGCGGGTTTAGCGGTGGAGCCTTTAGCGGCCCAGCTCTGGTCCCTAATTGAAGGTCGAATTTCAGTGCAGTAATTTCATTTTAACCCTGTGTTTATTATAGGAAAACAAATTTGTCTTGTCTTAAAATTATGTTATTTTAAACCAAAACTAAAACTAAACTAAATTAACTAAAAGTGCTGATAATTTTTAATTTATTTTCACGTTTCTAAAGCCCATTAGCGGAGTAAGGATACTGCGACAGACTGAGGTGACTGATTCGAAGGATTGAAGGGAACACGATATAATCTTCATCTTTGCAGGCTTCCTCGTTAATTTCATTTCCGAGCCGGTGATAAGCGCGTTCACGTCCGCCTCAGCTCTCGTCATCCTCTACGGACAAATCAAGGGATTGATTGGTGTGAAATTCGGGGATAGTGATGACACTGTGATTGAGCAGACGATTGAATATGCCAAATCTCTGAAAAACATCAGGTAAACTAAAAAACACTTTTCCCATCAGAAAATTAAGTAACTTTATTTAAATCTGCTTACTTAATTTATATCTCTACTAATATTTAGACCAATTTTCGTCTGATCATTCACACTATTTATTTATTTAAGTTGCTCTATTTATTCACAGAGGATGGGACACTTTACTGGGCGTTGTCTGCCTGTGCGTGTTACTTCTCATGCGAGATCTTGCGATACGGAAAGCTCCTCGTTTTGGACTGAGCCAAAACGTTTGGAATATTTTCCGTGAAGTTGTCCGCAACGTGAAATCAGGTGCGAATTCAGGTGAAGTCTGCGTGAGTCTGTTGGTGAACTAGAATAATTATTTTCCCTTAGTTCGATATGGGATTGTAATTGTCGCAGCCACTGTTCTTGGATACATCGCTGTGAACTTCGGATTCGGCGACAAACTCGTGCTTACTGGAGCTGTCAAGTCCGGACTGCCTCCGTTTGAACTTCCGAAATTTGCGTGGGGAAATCGGACCTTCATCGACACACTGGCAATCGTGGGACCCAGTGTGCCGTTTCTCATCCTGGTCGGGTCTTTGGAGGCGATCACGGTGGCGAAGGTGTTTTCGGCGCAGTATCACTACCGGATAATTCCGAGCCAAGAACTCGTGGCGCTTGGATTGGCGAACATAGTGGGATCGTTTTTCCACGCTTATCCAATCACAGGGGCGTTTTCCCGGTCAGCCTTAGCTGCCCAAAGTGGTGTGAGGACCCAGATGGGCAGTGCCTGGACGAGTGCTTTTGTTTTACTGGCCATGGCTGTTATTTCTCCGGTATGGCGAAACGAGCGTGCCTATGTCTGTAGCTATGTCTGTGTCTATGTCTGTAGCTATGTCTGTGTCTGTGTCTGTGTCTGTGTCTGTGTCTGTGTCTGTGTCTGTGTCTGTGTCTGTGTCTGTGTCTGTGTCTGTGTAGTTTGAATCATTTTAGCCACTTCTTCAGGCATTCCGGTACATTCCAAAAGCAGCCCTCAGCGCGGTCATCATCGTGGCAGTTCTCATCCTCTTCGACTTCAAGATCTTCAAAGAGCTGTGGCATTTGAGCCGGAAAGAGCTCATCCCTGTTCTCCTCACAATCATCATTAGTTTCACCGTCGGTGTCGACTACGGAATCCTCGCTGGTGTGGGCGTGTCCCTACTCCTCTTACTCTACCCGATTGCTCGGCCGTTAATTGTGGCGCAATTTCGACGAGAGACCTCCGCGGTCGTTCGAACCTCCCACGTCGACCCAAAAAGCAAGCAGCGAACCCTGCGAATTACTGTTACGCCGAAAGGCGCGCTGTTCTTTCCGGCCGCCGATAATCTGAAAGAATTCTTTCAAGACTCCATTCTTGAAGAAAATTCAGATGAACTGAACAAGAAACATCCAGAAACGTTTCAAAGTGAAGAGATCATTTTCGATGGAATGTTCCTGGAAGAGTCCGATTTCACGACACTTGTCGCGATCAAATCGATCGTCTTGATGTGTTCGCGCGCGAAAAAAGTGATTCGCTTTCGGAATACTTCGAAAAGGATTCTGCAATTCATCCTGCCAAAAGAGATGCACAGCCTCATCTCTTCACATGATTTACAAGCGAACTTTTCAGCCGATGACACTGCAGTTATTGTCATGGCTGAACGGCTTGAAGAGAATGCGGAAGACATTCCGCGGTGTGATACTTCGTGCACGGCTTTGAGTCAGGACGAATTAGCGTGATGCGCAAAGCTAAATTTCTTTCGATTCTTTTTGCGCTGCCAAAAAAAAAGAATAAATGCGATGGAGAATGATCAATATTTTGCTCGTAATAAAATATCATGGGGATATTATATATATTATATTCACTTATGGGGAAAAAAGCCCGCCATTTTGTTTCACTAAGCGAGAACTTTAAATTTGTGGACGCACTTCAAAATATATTTCGAAAAGACAAAAGTTACATAAAATTTAAGGCTACAAAATATTTTTGAACAATTTTTGAAAGCTTTCTACGGGGCGCTAGCATCCGAATTCTCAACACCGTTAGCACAGAACAGAGCTAAGCCGCTAAAGGCTTCACCGCTAAAACCGTTAAACCCGCTAACGGTAAATTTTTTTAATCTTTAAATCGTTGTTTTTAGTCGGAAAAAGTGTTTTTTTCTGTAAATGTAGGAACAGATAAACTTTTTAAAGCGCTTTCTCGGGTTTTTTTTCGGAAACATCAATAGTGATCTGCTAGATTACCTGTGCTGCGTTAAGCGAAAGGCATCTGAAATGGATTTATAGATTAACAAAATTTACCGTTAGCGGGTTTAGCGAGTTTAGCGGTGGAACCTTTAGCGGCCCATCTCTGATACAGAACTTGCGATTTCCAGTTAACACGAAATCAAATAATCAAATTTGCAAACTTCTGGCTACCCTTTTTGCTGTTTTAAATTAAATTACAAAATCTTTTCAGTTTGGCAGCCATCGATGTCAGATATGGCTTAATTTCGTAATATTCCACTTTATGTCAAGAACTTTAAAGTTTTCTCTGATAAAAGGAGAATAATTTCAATAATCTCAGTTCGACGTTTTGGCTCCTGCAAACAAATCGGGCGAATGGAATTTTTTTTTTTTTAATTTTTTTTTGACAAAGCGGATTATGTATGGAACAACTTTTGCAATTGATATGGTCTAATTCAAACAAAACTCACGAAACTACAATTTAAGCACTGCTCCGCCGGTGAAATTTATTTGCTTCTTATGACTGAGGAAATGTGATTGCCTTTTCCAATTGGAAAAACCAGCAGCTGCCGATTTATTTCCAGCGACGGCGTGATTTACATTTCTATAATTAACTGCTTGCAAAAAATAGAGGATCTCCAGCGCCATGGGCTTCTTAAAAAAATCACTTTCATAATTTGCTTTTCGACACGTTTTCTCTCGGTTGAATAACCTCTCGCAGGCGTTAACCGTTCGACGATCGCCCTGCGGCATCAGTGAGTACACACACACGTGGCTTAAACCTTGACCTGACCGAATTAAGCACTTCAACTCGACGGCTGTGTATAACAATCAAACAACGAGTATAATGGTTTAATTCGGTTAGCGCAAGCTGTTTGCCACTTGATTAGTGTACTGTGAGGCTTGTTGCGGCGGATACGGTAATTCCGATATGATGTTGTTTATTCAGCGGCCAGCGCCGAATGCGAACAGCAAAAATCAAAGTTGTCATCCGGCGTGCAAGAAAGAATAACGAAAAAACTCCTACGCTAGTGATAAATGGAAACGTGTCTTGTATGAATCATCTTGGCGAGCCATCTTCCCATTTTGAACGCCTTTTAAAAAGTGATTTTGTTGGATAACACATCTGATGAGCTGTCTCTGTTGTGATTTTGACAGCCAGCAAAAACAGAATTCTCCACGTGCACTCATCAATACTTTCGAGGCCGATCGATTTCGCGAATCCAGCTCACACAAATTCTTCATTTCACCGGATCATCTTTCAGCTGGCATTTCGTTTATTCCTCATCCGAATTATTTACAGAGGATCTTCCGATAACGACGTATTGTATAAAAATTACTTTAATCTTAAACAGAAAATCCGAATCTTCCTTCATCTTAAAAATAAATGGCCATTTATTCGTCTGGAGAAAACAAAACTAATTTTTCTTCTGCGAAAAGAATTGAAATCCTCCAACACGCTTGATTAGAAAAATTATCGAAATTATTCAACTGAAACGGATGCGGCTCAATCTCATGCATCAACTGATGAAGCGATTTTAAATTAAAAAAATGAATTGTTTCTCGCGCTGTTTTCATCCATCGGTCAAACAACTCTGCGCTTTCAACTTCAGCCTGTCTGTTTTGTTTTGTGTGGCTTTATTTACAAGACAACATTTTTACTCCTCGTTAAATGACGACAAAAGGTCCGGACATGCGCCAAATATTTCCGCCAAAAATGTTCAATTTGAATGGCGGGAAATCTTCACCGGTTTCTACGTTTATTCTCTTCGTTATACGACGAGCCACGACGGCAGACACGCCCTTCATGCCGTGACAATTGGTAACGCGACAGATGAAGTTTTTTGGAACACCACAACCTGTTTCTGTGCTTACGGAGCAACCGACAAAAATAATCAATCAATCAATCAGCATCTGCGTTTTTTGGGAGAACTGCAAAGACTTCCGGAATCTCATCGCTACAGCGGACTGACTTGGACTGCAGCACGCTTGAAATGTCCCTTCCCGGAAGCGGCTCAGACATTCGGCTATGTCACTCTGCAGTGTCGGTAATTTTAAAATTTAAATTAGCTTTTCTAGTAAGATAAAAACCGATAAAGAAATTTGTCAGCAAAGTTTTAGTTCAGTTCTTTATTAGCTCTAAGGTTAGCTTAGTTTTTCCTTGCCTTTGTTTTTTTCTTAATCAGCCAAAAAAACTGAAGCCAAGAAATTAGTCAAGGAACGTTTTAGTTTAATTTTGAATTAGCTTTTTTAGTTAGATAAAAATTGATGCAATGAATTTGTTAGCAAAGTTTTAGTTCAGTTCAGTTCTGTATCAGTTTTTCAGGTCAGCTTAGCTTTTCCTTGCCTAGATATGAACGGTTCCCTGGAGGATCCTCGTCTGGGTCAGTTACGCTGGCTTGTCCGGAAGTTCCACGGTCGCCGCCGACGAACCTCACTTTCGCCCACTGCGGACCTCCGTTGCACACGAATTACGATCGGCCAGCAGTAATTGTAGAGTTCGTGGAGTACTACAGACTGATGGGAGTGACAAAATTTTACGAGTATGACTTTGATACTTCAAAAAACACCAAAGCAGTGCTGAATTACTACAAGAAAGAGGGGATTATGGAGGTTACCAACTGGAACCTGCCGGACGTTGTCGGGAGGGGAATTCATTATTTCGGCCAGATAGCTTTGCTGTATGACTGCCTGCTCAAGTCAAGCTTAACTCATGACTATACAGTTTTTTGTAAGTGTTCCTAATTATCAGATTCTGTCTGTCTGTCTGTCTGTCTATCTGTCTGTCTGACTGTATATATGTCTGCCTGTTCTGTGTGTGTGTGTGTCTGTCTGGTTGTCTGTCTGTCTGTCTGTCTGTCTGTCTGTCTGTTCTTTATTGAATTTGGCAATTTATTTCAGCGGACTTTGACGAACAGTTCGCCACTGCAAAAGTGCCTGCAACATTCGAGAGCATTATGAACAGTGGTCGGATCGACTGCTCCTACGTGCGGAGTGCGTTGATGTATCCCAAACCAAGAAGAGTAGATAGGATTGAAGGAGGCAACCCGCTGCTGCGATCCGCCAAAAGAATATTTCGAGAGACGGAAATTTTTAAAAGTGGCGCACGCTCGAAATATATCTGCCGTGGTAGATTAATTGACGTTCCGTTAATTCATTACGTGCGGAAATTTAAATTTAAAGATGACGTCATGCTTGATGACGCCGATCCGGAAAATACTCTCTTACTGCACTTTCGATCGTTGCCGCATGAGCTTGTCAATATCACTGCAGAGACGAGGACCTTGGTGCATGTCGCATCGCTCAAGCGAAATGTCTTTCAGATTTGGAAGAACATTTTTGGGTCGGCGTGACATTAAAAGTGAACATCCTCGCTGCTAAAAAAATGATTATAAATTTGTCGCAAAAGTTCTGTACTTTGAAGTCACACGAAAAAATACATGAAATACATGAAAAAGAAAAGGAGAAAAAAATAAAACTCACTGGCTTTATAATTAAGGCACTTAAAAAAATTACATTGATTTTAATTTAATTTTAATTTTTAATTTTAATTTTAACTAGAAAAGATCTTCTTCCTCTTCTTGGAATTATTATCGCTGACCTTGCGAGAAATGGAGAGCGCGACGATGAAGAAACACAAGGGAATTGTTTTATTTATTTTTCAGGAATCCGAAGCGTGCGCAGAAAAATGTTTGTTGCTTCGTCAAACGCGGTTTCAATTTTCCCTTTTATTCAAATTATTATTTTTTCAATCAACCCTTTTGATTTTAACTAAAAGTAATATTCTGCAGATCCGAATCAACTTCAATTGAAAAATGGTTCTCAAATCGAAAAAATTTTACCTAGCGCAGGTTTTTGTTTTAGAGAAATTAGGCTTCTTAAAAAATTCCTCAACGCCGATTGCCAATTTGAAATCAGGGCGTGAAAAACTTCAATTTTTGGTCCGATCCTTTTTTTTGCCCATTGGTTTGCTGCTGGGAACATTCCTCTTTGCCTGCTTAAAACTGGCTGAAGTGATCTACCGCATTCAATCAACTTTCGATTACAACGTGATCGCGACGCAGAAAAGCAACAGTCTTTTAGAAGCTCTTTATTATCTCCCCGATGCGGCTCTGAATATGCGCTGTTTTCTTGTCTTGATCGTTTTTTACCGCAACCGTCAAACGGTTCCTCATTTAATCACGGACGTTTTTAATTTGGCCGGAAATTTTCAGGTCAACGAATTTTCGAGAAAACTCACTTTTAAGCGAGTGAAAGTTGCTTCGATCGTTTTATTCGGTCTCAGTGTGGGCGTCCATTTCATTTGGCCGGCGACAATTTGGCCGGAATTTTTCGCTCGACCGAATGAAGGGAACAGCAACATTTGGATGGAGTTTGACACGTCTCCCGTTCCGCTGCACATGAGCCACTTCCAGTTCCTGTGCGTGGAACTCTGCTTTCGACATTTCCCAACAAGTCGTGCTGTGTGTCGTGATATTAGCGTGCATCCTGGCGGACATTTTGGCGGCTCTTCTGGCGGAAATCGAAGCCGAATCACGACTGGCGTTGTGTAAATATATTTCAATATCTTTTTAGGGTTTGAGCAGTGACAGACAGATAGACCAAATGTCTTTTTATTTCACATTACAACGATTGAAACTGTAATTAAAAGATTATGTTTAAAGAATCAAAATGCATTTTTAAGATTGTTATGTTGCATTGCAATATTAACTATTTGTTAAATACCAACATTAATATTAACGCAAAAGTTATTACTAGTAGTAATAGTAATGATAATAATATAAATTATAATAGTAATGGTGACAATAAGAGCTATAAAAATAATGGTACGAAGTAATAATAATATTTTTAATAAGTGCCAATAGTAATAGTAATGGTAATAAAAATAGTAATAGTAATACTAATACTAATAGTAATAGTAATTTTTCTGTTAAATGCCAAAAGTAATAGTTACATTATTAATAGTAATAGTAATAGTAATAGTGATATTACTAGTAGTAGTAATAATAGTAATAGTAATATTAATAGTAATAGTAATACTAATAGTAATACTAATAGTAATAATAATTTTTCTGTTAAATGCCAAAAGTAATAGTTACGTTAATAATAGTAGTAGTAATGGTAAAAGCATTAGTAATGGGAAAAGCATTAGTAATAGTAATAGTAATAGTAGTTTTTCTGTTAAATGCCAAAAGTAATAGTTACGTTTATAATAATAGTAATAATGGTAAAAGCATTAGTAATAATAATAGCAATATTAATCTTTCTATTAAATGCCAATAGTAACAGTACTTATAGTAATCGAATAATAATAACAACTGTTAGCTATATGGATTTTCCTGTTATATAGGAATAGTAATATGACGCTAAAATTTAATTTATCATTTGAATAAACTTACTTGTATGTTTAAATTGATGTGATTTTTTTAACATTACATAAATTTCAGTATAAGATTTACACAGCCCTAATCTCGACACATATTTGCAGCACGAGATAATAAAATTGGTTTGCAAGAAGTCATGCAGCAGCAGCAGCAGCAGCTACAAAAATGGGCGGAAGCGCACGTTCACTTGCTGAGTTTGATGAATCGCCTAAACGCGCAATTCGGAGCGATTTTGCTGTTTGCCTACAGTTTGGACATAATTGTGGTGCTTGGATCAGCCTCGTGGCTGCTAACCAGCAATGCGAATTCCACCATTTGGTATTACGCCACATCATTTAGTGGGGTTCTCGTTTTCGGTGTCTACACCACAATATTGCCGTGGCCTTTGGTGTCCGTTCATAAAAAGGTGAGGGACCTTTTTCCCGTCTTCAACCCATTCGCTCAGATCTTGCACTTTCGGCTACTGAATATTTGTGAATGTCAAACCGGTTTTCCATCGAAAAATGTCGGACTTAACTGTCTGTCTGTCTGTCTGTCTGTCTGTTTGTTTGTCTGTCTGTCTGTCTGTCTGTCTGTCTGTTTGTATGTGTCTGTCTGTAATTGTGTGACTTGTGGATTTCAGAGTCTCATGCTACCTGAGAGCCTTTACCTACTATCGCACTCACGGAAAAGAGTTGTTACAACATCTGCTGAAAAGGTACACACATGGCCACAATTTTGGCTGGCAGACTTTAAGCCGAGGGTAGTCCGAGTTTGAGCCGAATGAAGTTATCGCGAGCACGCGCTCTTGACCACGGCTGACCATGCATTTTAATGAAAGTCGAATTTAGAAATTAAAGCAGTTTGCTCAATCTAATTTTTCCGCTGTGCATTAAATTAAAGATTCAGGAGAAAGCAGTGGCAAGCTCTAGCCAAAAGTGGCTCAAACTCAGACCACCCTGATGGCTCAAACTCAGACCACCCTGATGGCTCAAACTCAGCCCACCCTGATGGCTCAAACTCAGACCACCCTGATGGCTCAAACTTAGACCACCCTGATGGCTCGAACTCAGACCACCTTGATGGCTCAAACTCAGCCCACCCTGATGGCTCAAACTCAGCCCACCTTGATGGCTCAAACTTAGCCCACCCTGATGGCTCGAACTCAGATCACCTTGATGGCTCAAACTCAGACCACCCAAAATTGTGGCCACGTGTGTAACTTGTGTGTACATGCTCAATTACCATATTAATCAATGTTTAACTACCGAATATTTTACTAACGAAGTTCATCTCAGAAACCCAAGGGTGTCTTCAAGGAGCTGAAACAATTGGAGCGGTCGTGGCGCGACTACCCTTTCGTCTTCACCGGCATGGGACTGTTCAATTTCACATCTGAACTCTTAATTGGGGTAGGGCTTCCCCACAGGTCAACCTCAACAAGGAATAAAAAAATGAACAAGTGATAATTGTTTTCAGTGAAGTAAAAATAGTTGAAGAAAAAACAAATTCTTAAAGTTATATTTCTTTCTGATTAAAATTATAGTTTAGTGTTAAACAAAATTAGTTTATTACTAAAAGCTTCTTCACCTGATCTTAAGCGTTTAGGTTTCAGAAACTCGAACAAATTTATGCAAAAACTCATTTTTTCAGAAACAGAAAAATAAATTAGAACTAATTTGGTTGTTTAAAAAAAAATTTATTCAGTTAAGAAATTTCGTCAGCGAAAGATTTAGTTTTAGTTTAGTTTTAGTTCAGGTTTAACTTTAAATGTAATTTCACTCAGTTTTTCCATTGAGCCACTACTGGAACTGGAACTGTACTCGTCCCTACAAAAAAAACAAATTTCACAAGTATTCTAAAGTATTCTCTAAAAATCT